>JAJLRJ010000007.1:8402327-8662327 GCA_024195265.1 Dendrophyllia cribrosa | reverse complement strand
ATGCACTGGAACGTTTTCTTTGAGCAAAGTTTTCTGGCCATTTATCGATTCCACTGACAGTTTGTTAAATCGAGAAGCGTAGTAGCTGATATTGCATTTTGGGAAAATGCACATAGTAATTGTAAGTGTTTACCTGTTTAGTTATAGCTGCTATTTTATCTAAAGAAGTTGTCTCCGTATCAAAAACTACAAATTGATAATCACTGTAGCCGTGTTGTTGTGTCTTTTCTTGAACGCAAGATCGAAGATTTCCTAATTTTCTCCTTTGAGTATTTCTGATTTGCTGCTTCATTAAAAGCCATACAACGTCTGCTTCCTTTTTGCTTTTTATTTCCTCTGGTGGTTCGTAGCAGGATAACCCTTTTTTGTGCATTTTCTTATCTAATTGATGACGAGAATCGACCATAAATGTCATGCAGTGGGTGGGAACTTCGTCGCGCACACGCTCTGTTGCTGTTTGTTCTTATTAGAAGATGAACTGTCTTTCCCAACACATTCTGCATTACTCTTTTAATAGAGTTTAGATTAAGAAAATACACTGCCCCTAAAAACAGCCCAAAATAAACTCTCTCGTATTCAGAGGAAAATTGCGTCGATGCGGGGCTGAGTTGTCGATCGCGAAACCATTCTTCACTGCATTCTTGTCAGGGAACTTTAACCGCCCTATTTTCTTTTTCTCGGTAAATCACATTACCACCAAAGAAAGAAGAATGTAAACCTAGCTTGCATACACGCGAAAAACACAGTCAACCAGGCCGGCGCAAAAATAAAATTGCGAAAGGAGTGTTGCGGCCATGTTTGTTTATCTTTTTTCTTCCATGACTCAAATTTTTAAAAGTCCCGCGGGTAAATTAGAACCCAATCTGCGCGCGCCAAAAAAAAAACTATATCGAGCCACCTTAAAATGTCGTTTCCTTGTTGAACGCTGCAATGCCCTTCGTTCCCGAAGGGCTTGAGAAGTGAAACTTAACGACAATTCATGCAACAGCGAGTTTAAAGTGGCTCCATAGGGTTATTACTGATAACATAGCGCGCGAGCGTTACTTTTCGAAAGCCGATTTTTCTCTGACTTCTGACTTTCAGTTCACTCAAAGCTGACAAACTGTAATGAGCAATGACCAAAATGTGTTCTACAACCATTGCTGTTTAGATAATGACTTGAACTATGAAATTACAACTGCCCAAATACGGACGCTTTTCAGTGTTTATGCGGCTTTGATTTTGATTTCTTCAATTTCCTTCAGTGAAAACCTTCTAAAATTTCGCATCATGTAGAGTCTGTCGAGGTGAAACTTTCCCTGACGAAAAAAGTAGGGATTACAAAGGCAGTTTCTTCGCTACGTGCAAATTTGTTTTTGTCCCTGTTTAAAAATTGGCCATATAAAATTTTACGATAAACGGGCACTAAAGAAAACTAGCAATATGTTCTCTATGCAAAATTTTACGGAATTTCACCGAACGAATTTCATTTTTGTCTCCCACAACAATTACGTCATCAAAATAGGAATTCGCCAAGATCGCTATTTCAGCATGCGTGAACTTTCAAAACCACGAGCGAGGTTTGAGCGATGCAGTAAGTCCTTTCCGCTTTCCGGAAACGACCGGACGCGCCGCAGTCTTTATGTTTAGTCGTTTCAGGTGTTTAAGCAAGTACAGATTTCATATTTTTCAAGGGTTTATATTTTACGCTATCTTTCTTCAATTATTGTTCCCAAATCGCAAACTCGCATCAAGCCGCCATGTTTGTTTTGACAAGTTGACATTTAAGTAACAATCCGTGTAAGAAGTAGGCAACCCAAATGCACGGAATGCAGAAAGGTGTGAATTGTGCTATTGTTGAAACCGTCCACCGTCCATTGGCTAAAACTTCTCAAACTCATTAATAATTCATGAAGAAAATACAAAGGAAATTAATGTTTAGTGAGTGTTTGGAAATCAGATGAAACACTCCTCATTTTTGCATCCTTAATTTCTCCTTCTAAAATCATTTTGTTTGAGAAGTAATATCAAACATTCGACACAGTATTTCATCACAACATCAAACACCTCGAAGTTCGTCAAAAATACTCCGCTGCGCGTCGTATTTTCAACTCTCTTCTCAGTGTTTGATTTGTGATGAAACACTGTGTCTCATGTTTGATATATTACATGAAAATCTACCATAACTTCATCAGGCAGCGCATTTATTTATCTCTAGTTTACTAATTGATTCCCTTTTAGTGAAAACTATTGTGATTTTTAATGCAACAAAACTTCTATGTGGGGAACATGGAAAATTAGAAGTCTTTCTTGGCCATTGTTTTGGAGTCTCACGATTGGATGAAATCTTGTAACACAAAAGAAACATCGCTTTAAAATAAAGTTTCAGTAAATTTTATTTCAAAACCATGTTGTCCATAGGTTGACGTATTCTCAGTACGAAAATCTAAACATTCTTATGTGGGGAAAGCGAAATGCATCGGAACAATAGAGAATTGCCTACTCAGTCTTACACGGATTGTTACTTAAAGCTCGCGCCATTCGTACTCAGTTCTCGCGCGGCCAAAATACCCTATGGAGCCACCTTAAGCTGTATTTTATTTCGGTTCATGTGTAATTATCAAGATTTTATGGGGCGGGCAGTACGCAGCTCTTACAAGCTCTTCTCTGATTTGCCGAGAAAACAATAGAACAAACAACACAACAATGGACCCTAGCCCTAAAAACAATAGAGCTGCGTGATATACAGGTCCAATGAAATTAGAGGTTGTTAAGAGTTGCGTGGTATCTGATTTTATGCGAGTTTTATTATAATATACTTGTTTTGTAAAACAGGATAAATTAACAACCAATGTGAACAATGAAATTGCAAACGGGAATCGCGTTTCATTGAAGCATGTTAACTCTAAACATGTTTCGGTGCTGATGTGAGCACAGCATATATATGTCACTCAATATTTAATGGGCTAACAAAGTGTGTGAAGCTTTTTCTATATTTTCATTGGTTCCCGAGAAAATTGTTTCATGCGCGTCATACTCTGGGGCGCCCAAGAAAAGTATTTGAAAATTCGTAAAAGCTCCACACACTTTAGGCCCCGTCCACACGAATCCGGATATTTTTTAATCCGCAACTTTTTTTGTTGCGGATTGGCCTTCTGTCTACACGTATCCGGCGAATTCGGCTTACGAATCCGCAACTTTTTTAATCCGCTCTCCAGAGTGGAAATTTTTGAATACGCTACGAGTACGGCATCGTGTGGACAGTGGAATCCAGATATTTTTTTAATACGCTGACGTAACAGTATCGGATCCAGTCTTTAACCGCGCGAATATTCAACATGGCCGACTGAAATGTTATCGCTTCACTTCTACTTGGACTTATTTGGAGTCCAATAACGTGTTTACAATTGAACTTGGCTTTGGAATTGGCCTTTGCGCATGCTCTATTGAGCGAATCCGGATACGTGTGAATGGGCAAATACGATTCGAATACGCTACGTGTGGACGCGAATATTTTCTAATCCGCCACAAAAAAGTTGGGGATTTAAAACTATCTGGATACGTGTAGATGGCGCCTTAGTGCACTAAGGAGACTATAAAGGTTTTTCAGCTGTGTGCGCGCGCGACGTGCACTCGTCATGCATGCATGCATTCATTCACGCGTCAGCTGATTTTTGAATTCCACCAGATGGATTTTTGTTTCACGTATAGCACCAAAAAGAAAAAATGAACTGTGGTTTCCAAATGGAGCAAAAAAAAACTAATAGGTCACCGAATTAGTTTTCAAGATAATAAGCGAAAACTGGATTTTAGAGGCTCTTTTCAGAGAGCTGCACTGTTGCCATTGTAATGGCTATGACGTCATAAGCACCCTTAACGTATTTCCTGGTAATAGTGTCGTATAGATATCCAAGAGTTATCCATACCACCGGTTGCATGCGTTATTTTTTAATATTTCATCATTTAGACACACCATTGAAAGCAAGAAACCCTTACGAGCCTCCTTAATATTCAACAAACATACTGGCCAAGTTTCGTGAAAATCTGACAAATCTACATAGTTACCCTATTAATTCATTTGAACAGTGAGTTTTTAGCCTCGAAAGATTTTCACACTTTTGGTTCATTTAAACGACTGTCATCGTGGTCGTGCCGCCAACTAATGAAATACAACATAGAACCCCCTGAAGAGTATCGTCACACAGCAGTGTATGTGAATTTGGTCAATCGCCGATTAGTGGAGTTGTTCAAACGGTAAAAATCATGGGGAAAACTGCGTTTTCCCCATGATTTCGCGCAACTGCTAATCAAAATGAGCGGAAAGAACGAAAATGCAACACGATTTTTGTGAAAACAAACGTGCGAAAAGGGCTAGTGAGAATTGTCAAAGAATATTAATGAAAACACAACAGAAGTGGCCGCAGAAATTGACCTAAAGCACGCGCTGGTAACAGCAATAAATGCACGCGAGTAAAAGTCAAAGGCTCCTAAGGGCCAACCCGTGAATAAGAAATGCTAACACGTAACGCAATATTGCGGTAAGCTTGTTTTCACACTGACACGGTTCGATATTTTTTTTTTTAATTAAACGTAAGGATTTTTGACGAACGCAAAAAAAGTAAATCACTTTCATAATGTCCAGTTCGAAAAAAATAATGCCCACAATAATAGACATGATTTCTTAATGTTCTCCTTTGTTTTATTTTATTCCGATGTGTGAAAATAATTATCCGACTTGTTAAATGTCTCACTCAAAATCTTGTAAGACTCAGTTTGTTTATTTATTTATCTACCAATTTATTTATCTCCGTATATTGTTTGTAATGTGATTCCTTATTTATTTATTTATTTATTTACTTATTTATAAAAGCACCCGCCTCGATTAGCTTGATGCTACCTGCGGGTGCCTATAATTTTGAAAATAATTTATTTGTTTAATAAAAGATTGAAAGATTGAGCGTGAATTGAACCTGGGCATCCCAAGTGCAAATAACGGTGCTAGCCCACGAGACCATCTAGGAACACATACTCATCAAAACGCGTCTCTCGATTGGAAAATCCTTTTAGATCGATTTTAATGTTGCATTAAAGACTCCAAATGCGAAACATCTTAAAGCTTATTGTTGTTTATGTTCGTTTACAACAAATTAGTTATTGCTATCGCTGGATTCACGCTGTTCTTGTTACGAAACGCATTCGTAACAAGCATTACGTCATTAAGTTTACAGCTGATGGAAGGAGTGAGTGAGTGAGCGAGTGAGTGAGTGAGTGAGTGAATTAGGCCACCGTAACCAATAACCCGTCAATAGGCCATTTCCCAGTTGCCTTTAGCCTCTCTAGATCTATTAAAGCGAGGCTAGGTGCGAAACCTTTCATATGAAAATGAGTTTTCATTCACATGCAAATAAAACTCATTTTCATATGAAAGGTTTCGCACCTAGCCTCGCTTTGATAGAGAGGCTAAAGGCAACTCGGAAATGGCCTATTACCCTTTGACGGGTTAAAAAGGGCAGGGACTAACCATTGCCTAAAGGCAATTAAAAGGACTTAGGACTTATTCGACAGCCGTCTGTCATCCACTTTTCCTGCTCCTCAGACCAGAACACACAGCTCCCGAGGGCCACCTTCAGAGTGTAGTTTTTAGCAGTGACTGGATCATACACGGGCACCACATTTACATTTTTGCTATGGAGGGGAGTGGGAGGGGGATCTTTGACCTCGATACATGATCGCTTTTGTCGTTTATTTCCAAAGCATGACCTCTTCTGTCTCCTAAGAGAACTCACACTGGTGCCATAGCTTTGCACCCCAAAAAAGTATCTTCCAGGTTGCCCAGCAACTGTTTCTATAGAAACAGGTGAAAATCCATTGGAAGAACACTCTGTTTTTCCACCGAGTTTGTCATGCCCATTCGTCTTCCAAATGCACGTTTCATTTCTGGAGATAGTGGCATTGAGATCATGCACTTGGATAGTTGGCCGCTGATCATATCGCATGTAAACAAACAGGCTCACGCTTGCATCCTGCGGCGTAATTTCCAGCTTTATTAGTGTATTTTCGTACTCAACATCTATCTGGTGAAATCGTAGACTATCGTTCTGGGTAAAGTACTGTGGGGTTTGTAAAGAGATTTGTTGAGGTTTTAGTGGTGTTACGATCACGATATCTTTTGAGAGATTCGATACTTTGATCACCTTGCCCGCGTGGTCTTTCAAGTTTAAAGCCAAGACATCAGAGTTCACTCGCTTTCTTGTGTCGTCCCAGGTGAAAGGGTTGAAAGAAATCGAGAGCATCTGAAAAATAATAAAGATATTCTTATCTTGTTAGTTCTTAAATCCATGAGCATTAAATTGTGTGATTGAAAGTCATATTAGCGTAAACATTGTTCAAGTTACACGCGATAACAGTAAAGAGTATAGTCGTTTGTTTCCAATTTGTCGAATCTTCTGCAAAAAGTCAAAATAATGTTTTATTTACGGCCACAGTCTAAAATTGTAATCAGCCACATTAAAGGAGAAGTATCAGGGGGATTTGGTGTCATTTTAAAACCGAAAAAATGTTTTTGTATTAACAGAAACCGAAAAATAACGGTCCAGTGCTGTGATAAATTACCCCAAAACTGTAAATAAATGTTTCTAGTCATGACGAATAGGGTCTAAATGAATCGCAACTTAAAAAAAGGTTAGCCCATTTTTTTTTCAAGTTCCCACGTGTTCGTCTACATAATGGGCTATAACAGACCATAATTTGTTTCTCTTTCATGAATAGACCATTTTACAGTTGTCTTCTTAGTGTCCTGGCCTCTAAGTGGAAGCGAGGCTGAAGTTGACCTTGTTATGATACAGACCTTGGAGCTTTTCAGAGGTAAATTTAGCTAGTAAGCATGAGAAAAGCATTATTAACATATGAAAGGCAGAAAGGTTTGTATCAAGGCAAGGTCACCTCCAGCCTCGCTTCCACTCAAAGGCAAGGTCACCAAGCACACAACTGTAAAATGGACTATTGGTGATTTCCTTCTCTTGGTGGTTTGGTATTATTATGTAAATAAGTGAAGGTATTGTTGCATGGCTTTGACCAAAAAAGTTCAAATTTGCCGTGACATTTCTCCTTTTAGAATTGCCAGTCACAAAAACCAAACAGGTTGAAGATAAAATCATACATTGAGACCATTCAAATAAAAGGTTTTCAGCATCCCATATCTAGTATTTTACAAAATTGATTTTGTACTTTTGAATGTAAAATGCTTAGCAAAGTGAAATCATACCTGAGAGTCTACAAATCTTGTGTCACTGGTACTAGATTCCAATGTTTCGTTTTCATCTGGTAAAACAATCTTGCCGTCTCCTCCTTCAATCGTCATATCCACTAGTTTAAATGAAGAGTGCCGTCCTAAAGTCATGGACAATTCTGTTGTCTCGATTGATGTCATTTCCTCGTCCGGGACTGTAATAGCTAAAACTGCGTCTGCAATGATGCTGACGGTCTTCATCGAACTTGTCACAAGTTTTTTGCCCTGTGAAGGAAAAGCAAAATTAACATTTGTAAAACAAAATTCAAAGCTCTTAAAGGGCGAAGCTAATCTCTTACGCAACGCCGTCGTCTGAAATACCGGCTGCGTTGAAGGTGAAACCACAAGTTTCCAGCAGGTACTTTTCTAGAGGCACTATAAACCATTAGACTTCTTAGGGGAGAGGAGGGGAGAGGAGGGGAGAGGAGGGGAGAGGAGGGGGGCGGAGGAGAGGGGAGCGGAGGGGGGCGGAGGGGGGCGGGGGGGGTGTTGAGGTTGGGTGATCTTGTCAGTGATCGACTTTTTTTTTCATTATAATTTGTGTCACCTCAAGACAAAAAGACAAGGCCTCAATTCGGGCTTTCGCATTTGCAAGAGAGTTTCAAGAGAGTTGGCTTTCAGGATATATATATTTTTTTCAACCCCCCCCCCCCCCCCCCCCCCCCACTTGAAATCTAATGGTTTGACCCTAACAGCAAAACAAACCAGACTAAATTTTGCTAGCGAGAACGTTGCGTTGTCCCATTTACTTAATTAGCGACCTTCAGATTTGACTACGAGTACGAAATCGAGTACGAGTACGACTTTGGAATTTCGAGATAATTGTATCCACCGAACTGTAATTCCTTCCTGTTGCTGACTAACACGTAAATAAACGTTAGGGATAAGATTGGTGTGATAATTAAGTATATGAGGCACACGAATTTGGTTTGAAAACTCGTACTCGTACTCAATCTCGTACTCGTAGTCCAATCTGAAGGTCGCTATTAACTTAGCTGATTCCAAAATTTAGTGTTTCACCGCCTCACTGACAGAGGTACTGGGCCCGGTTGTTCGAAAGCCGGTTAAATCCTAACTTCGGGTAAATCGGGTTAAGTTTTAACCGCAGGTTAGTTCTGTTGTTTTAAAACAGGTTAATGCTAACCTAGGGTTATACAGCTGGTTAAATTCAACCCTCCTAGCTAGGTGGATTAAAAAAGTAACTTCGGGTTAAATCTGACAAATATTCCCGACCGTATGATTTACGGCAGCGAAGCGTTTTCAAAAACAACAATAAATTCATGGAAGATGAATAACGTCCTCACTAGCACTAGCTGGACGACAACTTTTTTTTGTATGACAGGTTGTGAAAGAGCATTATAATGGCGAAATTGGCGGATGCAACGAACGCTGAACTCGTCACTAATTCAAAACGATGTGGTGGAAAAATGACGAGCGAGCGGTGCAGTTGTCAAATTGAACTTTTTCTTTTTTTTTTTGTGAAATAGAGAAATCTGAACTGGACTGACACTTTTTCTCTAATGCAGAAAAAGACAGCGGGAATACACGGCTACTTCAAAATAAATTCAATGTTCTGGACTACAGTACCGTAACGTGGTTCGAGTTATCGAAGGTAGAATTATATAGAAAATGACCTAAAGGGAAACGAAAATTGCTTCGAGTTAGCGCGAGGTTCGAGTTAGCGAGGGTTCGAGTTATCGGGAGTCGACTGTATTGGCTTTATTCCCTATTTTACACCACTGCACTAATCCCATCGTGTCAGCACTGCAATATTAAACCACAAAATAATTGTGTCCTTTTATTCTATTTTTCTATGAAATAACGAAGTTAAAATATAATTCAGTAGAAAAGCATGTTTTATTAATCCGCCTTTCCTTGAAATGATACAAGTCTATTGCATTTTTCCAAGATGTCAGTCTAGAGTTTTTTTTTACGCAGATGACCTGTACAACGCTAGTTAACATTTTCAAGTTGTTTGAAAATAGAACTTGAAGATGCACAAAAAGTTCAGCTTCTTGTAGCCGTGAGAATACAAATCCGTGAATGTGAATCTCAGAAGAGCTGCTTTTCGGCTACAAATAGAGTTTTTAAATTCTACAATATTTCACTATTTTATACTCGAAACATTTTGAACGGATCGGTCGAAGCGGCTTCAAACTTTTTCAAAACAACTTCTAAAGAGTATTGTGGGATACAAATCGTGGATTAGCCGCGGTTGATCCGAGGTTAACTAACCGGTCCTCTAACCGTGCTTTGAACAACGCCATTTCAACCTCGAGTTAACAACCCGCAGTTAGGAAATTTAACCTTCGGTTAGGCCTAACCGGAGGTTAGTTTAACCCTGCTTTCGAACAACCGGGCCCTGGATGGGTAACTAACAACTTTAACTGATGTTTTACCTGTTCTTGCACTGAATGGGAACCCAATGTCCCTGACGCGACAATTGATCCAGCCTTTAACACGTTTTTGAGACATAAGCCCAAGTTTTCTGCCGATTGGGGGATCAACGGTATGTCATCAGCATGGCTGAATTGGGCAGTCTTCCATAACAATGACACCATGGTATCAATGGCAGATAGCGAGAATTCCTGGAAAAAGCGAGTGGAAAATTTAATCTGATTCAATATTAAACTATGATTAACTTCTGATCAACACTAAACCAATGTGTTTCTTTTTGTGACAATTCTTGTCTCATGTCATTTGTGTAATCTTGTCTATCTTTCCGGCTTACCCTTTCACTCCCAATCTCATTCCTAGAGTCTGAAGTTTTTTTGGTCAGAGTTTTTTTGGTCACCCGCTGACACAGTGGACAAACGTAAAAACCAAACGCCACTTTCTCGTTACAAGTTTAAATTTGAAAAAACGCCCTCGAGTTTATCGTTTAAACTGTGGAAGATTTAACATGTGTCTGTGTTTGGTTTGCAATAGTTTGGCAGGAACTGCGCACGCGTATCGCGTTTGACCTCTATGAGGAGAAGATGTGAAAATAACGTCATTGCATAATGACTAGCTAATTAAAAGCTACTGAACAGTACTTCCTTAATAATAACGTTGATAATTTGATAATTTATTTATTTCGACATGTCAAACAATTTATGACAAAGGCTAGAGAATTAAAAATTTAACAGGAGTAGATGGCGAGGAAACCTGAAAGAAGCCATATAGTTAATAGGGCTTGTATTGATCAGATTTTCACACAGAACTAAAGGTAGATTAGCCAAATAAAATAAAATAGAGCAATATGGACGAACTAATAGATCAAGGTTACAGAGTGTAATATTTACTAATAAGAAATTCTTTAAGCTTTTTTTTTTTTTTAAAAAAAAGATGCAGAGGAGGAGGAGCTAGTTATCTCGGGGTTAAGTGAATTGAAAAACTTTGAACCTTGAAAAAAATGGAAAACTGTCTGATATTGGTTCTGCAGAGTGGTAAGTGATAAGAATGAGCATACCTGGTGTTAAAACTATGGATTTGATTTTTAACTAGGAAAAAGTTATCAAATTTTGGAGGGAGCGTAGAGTTATTGAATGACACATAAAAAGACCTAGTTAGAACAGGTGAATATCCTGAATATCGTGAAATTTCAGGAGCTTTTGTTCCTTAAAAAAAGGGCCAGTATGAGCATCATGCCTAGAGTTGTTTACTATTCGTAACGCACGCTTCTGTAAAATAACTATTCTTTTGTAGGTGGCACCCCAAACTAAGTTATAATAACATAGATATGAAAGGATCATTGAATTGTACAGGATACGAAGAAAGTGAGTAGATAGGTAGAACCGAGATTTATGGATGATACCTATGGACATGGAGATTTTTCCAGCTGCGAGAGACACGTGAGATTTCCAAGTTAGATTATCATCTAGGAGGACACCCAGAAACATAGTTTCAGACACGCGAGCAATAGGCCGTTCGTTAATGATAACTTGAAAATCGAAGCACTGCTTTTTCTGCCAAGGCTTAAAAACCATGAAATTAGTCTTGGATATGTTTAGAGAACCTGTTAGCTGCAAACCAAGTTGCTAATTTGTTCAATTCTCTGTTTAATGTATTATTAAGTAAACAAGGTCACTGTGAGAGATGAATAAGTTTGTGCCATCGGCAAACAATGTCGCTTTAAGCTCAGAAGCATTGTTCAAATCATTAACGTACAAGATGAAAAATCAAAGGCTCCTAAGAGCCAACCCCTTGATAAGAATGCTAACGCATAACGCAATATTGCGGTAAGCTTATGTTTTCACACTGACACGGTTCGATATATTTTTTTGAAATTAAACGTAAGGATTTTTGCGAACACACACCCACACAAAAAAAGTAATTTACAGTTCGAAAAAACAAAAACAAAAAAAAGAAAAAGAAAAGAAAAATCCATCGGGACAAGAATAGAACTGAAGTCCTTCGGCTATATGTCTGATCGCTTACACACTGCGCCACCCATGATTTGACTAATTACCAAGGTCAAACTTTGTTATTTCAACGTAGATATGCGGGAAAAGTTTACATCTGAGTGAGTGAGTGAATAAGCCGCCGTTACCGATAACCCGTTCATTACGCTTCGCGTATTCACGGGTTAATAAGGGACCGAGAATTGAGCCTTGAGGCACCGCACAGGAAACTCCTTGCGTGAGGCAGATCTGTACGATGTAGTTGTTAAGCTCGACAAACTGTGACCTCTCAACTAGGGCAAGGCTACAAGAGCGATTTTTTTCTAAAGCTATACTGGTTGCCATTTAGTACATGGAAGTTATCAAGGTAATCTTTTATTTAGATGCAGTTGTAAACATTCGTCCTAAGAACTTCGAGAAGCAAGGTAAAACCGAAATAGGTCTGTAATTGCTGAAAAGAGCTTTGTCACCTGATTTGATATAGGTACCACACGAGCAATTTTCATTTCGTTCGGAACGATATCATGAGTATTGGACAAATTAACAATGTGCGTTAGTGGAGCTGAAATAAAGTTAATTGATCGTTTTATAATGGACACAGGAATTTTGTCATAGCCTATCGATTTACCGGCTGGAAAGTGGAAACTTATTCGCAATCTCTGTGATCTCTTCTTCAGTTGCCAAGATTAGGAAGGTGCGGGAAACTACCAGAAGAAAGGTCTTATAATGAATAATGAATAACGGCTTAAAAAAGAAAATGAATGATGAATAACGGCTAAGAAAAGAAAATGAAAATATTTAGGGTTTGAATGTGAATAAAGACAGAAGCTTATCACGTAGTCTCTGTTATGAGCTTCTGATAAAGAATAATGAATGTAACGTTAAATAATACTTTTTTATTAACAGAAAAGAATCGCAAAGAGAATTGATAGAGATCACGTTCTAAGTTTCGGTAGTTTAACTTGCTCGAAATTAAACTTGCAATCTTTGATGTCTTTGATGGTCAAACGTTGGGTTCAGTAATATAAGGGTCTAGAAGGCTATGTTTTAAACAAACGCCGGGCTGGAGTTAAATGGAGAAAATACGGTAATCAGGGGCGTAGCGAGCCTATGGGCCCTAGGCCCAGGCCTACAAAATTTTCAACCCACCTGTCATATTTTTAAAATCTATGAAAAAAAAACCAATTTCCTGACATTCTTTTGATGCAATTTTAAAAGCTTTGGAATTTCTCGACACTTTGCACGACTATAGAGCACGAGGTTTTAGCTGAACACCATGCTTTAGTTTGAGTTCATGCCACTAACCGCTTGTGAATGCCTGCTACAATTGATCGTGCTTTTGACGACAAGTGCTGATTTGGATTCGCTTCAAGCATATTCACAGGCAAAAGTTTCAATCCAGTCACTTCGTAATAAACGCAAGGAGGAGCATTGAAACAAGTTTTACCAGGCAGCGGCATCTATTTCAAAGAAACATGGTGTTGCAATATCCAAGCCCATACTTGCTGGCTAGCAAATGTTCTGTCTGATTCAGTCAGTGAGAACTACAAACGAGCAATGTACTATAGTATTCATTCTTAGACCATGTGATATCAGAACTGGAATTTCGCATTATCAAACCAATTTCACTCTCGAAGATAACAAATCTTTTGCCGAAAAATGTTGGTAATTAGTTTCCAGCCGAAGTAAACGTCCAAACAAAATTGAGTGCATATATTCCAGACATACCAGATGATATCCGTTAATTACAGGAAAGCGAATGCATGAGGTGATAATCTCCATGGGAGAAAGTGCAAGATCATCTTCCAACTACCATTGCTGAAACACTTCCTCATTGCCGCCCACAATAGTTGCCACATATTTTAAGGGCCTTCACAACGCTCTCACCCTGCTAATCATCACAGCCACTGCAAAAAGGTCTTTCAGTGCGCTGCGAAGACTTAAGACCTACTTGAGGTCAGCAATCAAAGAAGATCGCCTTAGTGGACTTGTGCTAATGGATATTCATAAACATGAGGTGTTTTTTAATTCTGAGGACATGTATTTTGAACACGATTTTGCAGCGTCTGGAAGCAGGGGGATGGAGCTCCTTTTTCAGGCTAGCCAATAGTTCCTTTTTCTCAAAAGGCACCAGAAAAGGTTGCCATTTTAACCCTTAGCAGTTTCGATCTCACTCTAGAAAAGCAGCGACAGTTTTAATCATGACTCTTCCGTTTGAAATGTTCGATATGTCTGTAGCATAGGGCTTACTGGAATATAGAACATTTTGGTTTTCTGGTTGAGAATTAAGGTAAACTTCAGAATTAATATCGACTTCACAAACATTTTTCGAGTCTCAGGAATGCAGGAAATGGTGTTTGAGAAGATAAAATACAAAGCCCCCGGATCCCTCTCGAAGCTCGCGCCTGCGGCGCTCGTTGCAGCGTGCCTACCGGGATTTAACTGGTTAGGCCTAAAGGTGGTCAGACACGAGGGGTCATGTAGCAGGGACATGTCGCAGCGACACGTAGCAGCGACAAAAATGTGTGTAGTACACACTGAGGGACATGTAGTAAGGAGTGTAGCGGGGACATGTAGCAGGGAAAAAATCATAGCGCTTGCACACCACATGAAAATGTCGCGGGGACTTGTCTCAGGGACATGTTGCAGCGACACGTCCTCTCGTGTGAACGGATACTATCATAATTGTGCAACACCAATTTTGGGGACATTTTGTCCCCGCGACGTGTCCCATGAACTTCAACAAGTTGAACTCCGTGAAACATATCGCGGGACAAAATTTCCCCAAAATTGGTGTTGCACAATTATGATAGTATCAGTTCACACGAGGGGACGTGTCGCTGCAACATGTCCCTGTCCCTGAGACATGTCCCCGCGACATTTTCATGTGGTGTGCAAGCGCTATGATTTTTTCCTTGCTACATTTCCCCGCTACACTCCCTGCTACATGTCCCTCAGTGTGTACTACACAAATTTTTCGTCGCTGCTACGTGTCGCTGCGACATGTCCCTGCTACATGACCCCTCGTGTCTGACCACCTTAAAACTAGTCAAAAACAATCACTACGCCCCTGGTACGTAATTAGATTGAATATGACGTTGACGGTTGTAAATCATATTTTAAAGGAAGTGAATATCTTCTATTTCACGACCATTGCAAGCTGCCCAACAAACTCGAATGCGGAATAATGAATATCGAGCAAAATTTAAAAATGAATAATAAATAACTTAGAAAAAATAAAAGGAATAATAAATAAGTGAGATACAATTATTCCGCTTCTATCCCCCATTCCCTATGATACTGTTTCTTGTGCTTTCATCCTATAGTGTGATCATTTGAATGAAAAGCTATCGAGGAGCACTTTTCTGTCATGCTGTTTATTATACTGTAGAATACTGTACACGGTCGTCAGGTCCTTACGTGTATGGAATCCAAAATCGCGAACATTCAAATAAAAGCTACTTGAGCAGTGCTGTTCATTATGCTGTTCAAGATAAGATGGTTTTAACTTATGAGTCTGTGGATGAATTAAGCGGTAATTTTCTAGTATTTTATTTTGCGACAGAATTTGGAACTTTTTAGATTTTTAACATTTTTTCCAAGTTTAAAAACTTGGCTACCATAAGGGATGCAAGGGAAATTATCCACTTACCAGAGACTTAACAGATACTGCTTCAGTATCCTGGATAGCAGAGCCAATCACGGAAGAGGTCTGCAGCAGCTCTGGTAGACTCTTCACTTGCAGAGCGACAATGTTCTCAATTACAAATTCTTGAAGCTGTGGATAAATTTAAAACATAGTCCAACGTGGCGCAATATCTGCGCATCGTAGTTCGGATAAAGTTGGGAGAAAAGCTATAGCCTGCACACGGACGCCTCGCGTACCGCGTAAAGCAAAGGGACAGGAGACGTATGTGCGTAGGCTAGAAAAGCTACTGCCACCATCCGGGAGAGAGTGGAACAATTTCACTTTGTGTCGTTCATAGCATGAATTTGAATTTCAAACATTTTGACCGTTGTAAGGTTACACGGTGTAGTATTTCATATATCACAACGCTTTCCGAGACTGAAGTTATAAATTGCACGAATCAGTTAAAGGAAGAGATTGACACAAAAAGGTAACCAACGGTAACTACAATTCAAGTGTTAAACGTGTTTTAAAGGCACTGTTTCATACATCTCCTCTCGACTTCCCCCCCCCCCCCCCCCCCCCCCCCCCCCCCCCCCTCCCCTCCCCAATCACTGTGTTGACTTTCCGTTAAAGCTCCAACATCGAACAGTGAAGGTCAAAATCTTCATGTCTACTGTTTTGGACATGTTTTAGCTATCATTTCCATTTATGCACTGCATTTGCATTTCCTCTGTCAACTATCTTTGTTTGTGATGTAGATAAACACTGAGTAGACATGTAGACCAACCTTGCATGTTCATTTTGGTATGTAGTAACCTGACAGGAAATGTGTATGAATGTAATAAGCAAGTAAAATCAAATACCTTAATTTTATCCGCCGAATTCAACTTGGAATCTTGTGAAATTGACTGAAGTAGCGTATTAGCGATGTGTGATGCTTTGTTCAGGTCTCCATCCTTGAGTACTTGATTGAACAAGCTATCGTTAGCTGTGAGAAAACTGGTAATGTTCTCTGGGTTCAAGGGCTGCGAGGGTTCAACCTGTAAAAGTTGCAAAGATGCAAATTAATCTAAGAGGAAGATTTTCTGACTTATACCAAAGGGGGTGTAAAAAGGGAAAAACCTTTGAATGACCTATACGTTTTGAGAAGCTTGTCTCGCAACCAGACCATAACACGATGTGTACAAACAGATTGCCTACTGGGTGTTGCATACCGCCCGCAATGGACGAATCTCGCGCTTTTCCCCATGTCACGATCATTTCTCGATCACAACCATTGCGACAACGGAAAACTTTGGAAAATGTCCCCTACACATGTTACACCTTCATCATGATGTCATGGTTACACATGTCACATTTCTCTTTATGCGGTTTTGTCGCAATTTGTTACAAAGTCATTATAATATCAGGACGTTCGAAAATATGTCAGAATTAGTGAATAAAGTACTGTATGCAGTTATTTACCCGAACAAAGAGATTCTCCGTCGGAGCAGAGGCACCATATTTATTAGTCACAGCAATAAGAAAGTGGACTTTATAGTTATGTGATCGGTTTCCAGGAGGCAGCCAAGAAATAACGCTATTATTCAGTCCGTGGTATACCATGCTGTACAGACCGTTGTCCAGTTGATATTTAAACTGATATGTCAAAGGAGTGACGTCAGTGATCCAGTCGCTGCAACTCAGGTTGAAATCGGTCTTTAACGAGATACCGCTGGACGGATTGATCGTGCACCTTCCTCCCGTAGGTGGTGAGGCAGTGGAAATGACATAAGCACACATCCCTGATAGACCATCTGTAGTTCGTACAAATAGCATTAAGTTATAGTTCTTTCCCCCATCGAGCGAATTCTCCTTTATGACGATGTCTTTCGAATAAATCGATGTAATTGCAAATCGCTGTAAATCATCCATTCTTTGCCAGTCTGGGTCGATATTTGCAGCGGTCGTGTCTTTTTTATAGAGAACCCATTCGTAGGAGTTTATCTTGGAACACTGTGACCCTTGGCACTGCGATTGCACACTCAGCTTAATCGATGGGCTTATTCTAACTCCACAGTTTATCAGACAACTAAATATGAATAGAAATATCACATTATAAGCCAAGTTTTTAACGGATAAACGGCAAGTTAATGAACAGTGATGTGGAGTGTTTGTCTTTTTTTGCACGAGATCTGACTTTTAAGGGGGAGAAATGATAGTAAGGAGTGAATTAACTGATTTTAATTATCGGTCCTCTAAATAATTATCTTAATCGTGTAATAATATTTAACTATTATAGCGCGAAAGCGCGCGTGATATCGCCTAATACTTAGCCGACGAGGCCGTAGGCCGAGTCGGCTAAAATTAGGCGATATCACGCAAGCTTGAGCGCTATAATAGTTTTATAATTCAACACATTGATAACAAAGCACAGTTTGAAGAAAAAATATTGCCGACAAGCCTTTTATTTTTTAAAAAGCTTACTTATCTTTTACGGCGCGGAACTTGCAACATCACACAGTTCATGAATGAAAAGTGGCGCCTTTGACAATATTATGCAAATTGAACACTATAACTGTGTTATAATTCAACACATTGATAACAAATCACAGTTTCGAGAAAAAATTCATTGAGATATACAACCTTTTATTAAGTAAAAGGCTTACAACAATATTTTACCTCGCGCTATTTCTTACACAACAAGCAGCGAATGCCAAAACGTTTGCGGAGCTAAATTAATTTGAGAGTTTCTACGAAGAGCTTTCGTCTACGTAAAAAACTGAACGAGACAGAGTAGTGATTACACGAATAAAAACACAGTAAAATGGCATAGAATTTCTTAATTACAAGTGTTTCGTGTCTTAAAAAGTTCAATTCAGAATCAAACAAATTGAACAAACACACGGCTACCTAAACATAGCGGCGAAAAGTCTGAAAGAACTGCAGCATGGACAGTATGTCTTACAAAAATTCACAGCTAAAGGATACAAGAAACGGTTAAAACATCGTTACCTGTAGTTGATGTGGCTTTTAGTCCTTTTCATCAGCGCACTAAATTTTCAAACATCGAAGTACGTGCTGAGTCGATCGCTGTTGTTTACAAACTTGCTCGTTTTAGTTCCTACAGCCGTAGTGGCGTCAATTCGCTTAAAAACAAAGATCAGAAACTTTTCTGTGGAAGTATCAAGTCTAATCATATTCCAGAAGTGATTACTAAAGGCATTTTGCGAAAATTGTGCTCCTTCATTCACTTCTTGTTGAGCGGTTAACTTTAAACCAGCTTTCATTCAGCTTCGCCAAGAAACACTGCACTGCGACCGCGACAACGCGAAAAATTCGCGCCTTTTTTGTCCAATCATGTGATCAATAATTTTTCTCTTTTCTTTTCTTCTCATTTTATCGTTCCTTTCCCTTTTTTATCCAATAGTTCACACATTTTTCTCCCAAAAACACGAAAGTGCAGGCAGCGGTCATTTTCATTTTGAAATTCCTTCAAAATGCGAAATTTACCGCCTTCGTTGGATATACGTCATGTAGACATAGCGTATATCGATAACTTTTTGACCATATTTGGGCAGTGTATCAATGTGTTGAATTATAAAAAGGAATATATGTAGCACTCAAAAGCGTGTGGCCGGTTTAAACTGTTTTATTTTGATATAGGGTACGTGCATGATCTTTAAAAGAAACTAGCCGGTGACAAATACGGTCAACTTGAAGGCTTTAATTTGTAAAACGCGAATGCGCTGACCCAGGTATAGCGACGTCTACTTTTTCTCAATAGATAGCTTCAATAAAAATTTTCAACAGAACCATTTTCAACCAAAACTTTAAATTTAGCATCGATAATAAAACAGAAACATAAAAAGTTAGTGTTACAGACTGTAAGTGCATAAAGGCAGAGTTTTAACCACAGGCAGCCCAAGCTCACGTCACGAGAAAGCGAAGGATTAACTAGTGAGACGGGACGTGACCCTCCGATGAAAGCGGTATTGGGTTACACGGCGGCCGTTTTAAAAATTTAAGACTTTGTATGGGAAATAAATGACGTAGATTTCGAACGCTTAATAAAGCGAAATTTAGGCATAAATTCAATAAAGTGATTCTATTGAACTCACCTCTGGTGTATTCTTTTATCCTTTGGGGTATTTCAAGCCGTTTTGGGTTGTTTTGTCACCACTGTTATTCCCTTCATAAGATGGAGCTAGTCAAAAGGCAGAACACTCGGTTTGAAACCAACTTCCACTCGGAGGCGGTTTGCGTCCCAAAACTCCATCCGATCGGCAATTTTCGAGACTTGGGTCCGACGTCAAATTCCTCTCTCTCCAAGGTGGTTGAGGTGATTTATGTTCAGTCCTTACCCCATCTCCACTAAAGCATATCGAATAGCTCCTTTGTTTCGGACTGAACATAATTAAATAATGATTAAAATCACCTCAACCAACCTGGAGAGAGAGGAATTTGACCTCGGACCCAAGTCTCTCCGACAGCCATGTCGACTTTCAGAATCACCAGCTCGCGCCGAAAGAAGCGATCTTGGAATCCGTGGCAGAAAATGCTCATTTTCAGCGTAATGTGCGATGAATTTCGGAAACCAGACATGTTTTATGGTGGAAGGGACACAGTGCTTTAACTTTGGCTGGAAAAATCGCCGATCGGATGGAGTTACTGTTTTGGAACGCAAGCCGCCTCCGAGTGGAAGTCGGTCTCAAGTGTTTTGTCTTGACTTCGTCTTATGAAGGGAATAACAGTGGTGACAAAACAACCCAAAACGGCTTGAAATACCCCAAAGGACAAAAGAATACACCAGAGGTGAGTTCAATAGAATCACTTTATTGAATTAATGCCTTAATTAAGCGTTCGAAATCTACGTTATTTTTTCCTCATACAAAGTCTTAAAATTTTAAAACGGCCGCCGTGTAACCCAATACCGCTTTCATCAAAGGGTCACGTCCCGTCTCACACACCGCTAATTTAAAATCCTTCGCTTTTTCTTGACGTGAGCTTGGGCTGCCTGTGTTTTAACATACAAACTTAACTAAACCGGAAGTAATTATAAGCTGAACACCAGATTGAGGTTATGTATTATACCATATCTTTGAGTTGTGACAAAACCCATATTGGATGTAGAAGTTTCATTCTGTACCAATAAACCCGAGTTTTGTGTTGATGTTTGTTCGTGTTATCCACCGAAGAACATGGCCACGCTTGCAACATAGAGAGTGACAAACTATTTAAGATGGTCCGCCTAATAGTTTTATTGAACCCGTATACCGAGACCCATCTCTCCTATCTGAAACACTGTAAATGTGTTTTGATTCGGATAGTGTCAACGCACTGGTCCGACGCCGGGTGCTCTTCAGAAATTTTCGAAAACCACCCTAAAAGGTACCAAAATCTCATTTTATGGGCGTTAATTAAAGCTCGAATGGAGTTTACCCCTAAGAGGTACCAATTCTAAAACAACACGTGTCATATTCTGGCTCAAACCCTGAAAGGTACTGCGATAATCCTAACAGTGGCCATTTTAGAATTTAGCAGCCTTCGCGGTACCAATCTACAAATTTTGATCCCAAAATATACGATAAGCAACCCGTCTTTTTTGTGTGGGAGTCCCCAGGGGACCAATGGTCTCTGCTGCACGAGGATTGCATGTCTATAACTAGTTTCTAGAGCACAGAATGGACATAGCAAACCTAAAGGAGTCAATGGGGAAAACATACCTTTGTGACATTTTAGGCGGATCTCCATTCAACAACCAAACAACTTGAAATACACTTGACATGCAATAGTCTTTGGTCACGACCAACTTTACTAGGTACGTCTGGTTCATTGAAAAGCGTGTTGTGTCATAAATGATAACTGACCCGTACCTCTTATCAACGAAATACTGAACAGTTATACCATTTAGGCCTGGAAATGGCGATGAATAGTTTCCCATAATCACGCCGTAATGCCAGGTGAAGTTCATGCCCGAATGGTTTCCTGGTCCTACAACCGGGTCATAAGTAAGCGAAGCGTTCATCGTGAGGTTTTTCATATTTCCTTGGATAACTTCGGCGCCACCTTCTATGATCGCGACCAGTATCGGTTCTTTTCTGCAGAGCTCTGCAAAATATCACCACAGCGAAGTTGAGTTACTTCCCCTCAAAACAAATTATAGTAGTTTTTGTTTTTGCAAGAAAGCTTTTATGCTTGCATGTGCAGTGCTAAGCTGGATCATGATAAAGTGCGAGTCTTTTTTACCTTTGTCAGGTGAGCTTTTTAACACAGCTCCAGACTGAATAATTATTTACCATTCTGCTTACAGTCAACTCCCGTTATAGCGGACACCCTCGGGACTGCGATTTGGTGTTCGTAATAGCGAGAGTCCGTAATAGCGGGATGTGAGAATTTTTTTTATTTTAAACCATATTTGCAGTAGGGGGTCACATGTGTGTTCATTTTCATTAACTCCAGTACCTTTTTCAGACCCGTTGTCGCACGTAAAGAGGGTCAGAACTTTATTTACAAGCAGAACAGAATTTAACAGAACAGAAGTTACGTTGTACCCTTTGTGTACAGTAGTTCTTCTAAGTACGTAAACAACAATCATCGTATGCTGGATCAATCGAGGAGCTGGCTTGGGAACTGGAAATTCCAGTTATTTATAAGATTTACGGCGGAAGGAAATATTTGGACATACTGGACGAACTTATTCATGGCAGCGAGACTGCAAAGAGGGCCTTAAGGGGAAAAGATGAAGGAATTTTGATTGACGGACAGAAGAAGCGGAAATCGACCAAAAAAGACAAAGACAATCTCAAAAAGCAGAAAAAATAGACTTGATGTATGTGTGCAAATATTCCAAGATACTGTTCGGTGTCCCCTATAACGAGAGAGAAAACAATAAAATTGTGACGTTGGGACCGAATAAAGTGTCCGTAAGTCCGTAATAGCGAGAGTCCGTAATAGCGGGAGTTTGTTTCAGTCAAACGTCTGTAACTTTCGCCGGGGATTTAGCTGCTGTCCGTAATAGCGGGGTGTCCGTAATAGCGAGGTGTCCTCAAGGCGGGAGTTGACTGTATGGTGTACTACTGTTTTATTTTTCTTTCTATCTTATTATCATGAATGCACGCGTGAATACATGCATGTTGTTGATCCACGAGTCTTCCCACTGTATCGTTGGAGACAGACGCCATGTTGGTGTTCAAAACGATGAAATTTCCATCTTTTGGGAGTAAACTCTTAAGTTTTTTTTTATGCAAACAATTTCTATTATTCCTGAACACCAACTATCCAATTAAATATGAAGAAACCTTCTCTGGTTGAATATTTTAATAATAATAATGATAAATAATAATATGCATTTGTATAGCGCAAATTCTATATACATATTCAAATGCGCTTCACAATCTTTTCACAATTTAAAAACTATAACCCTTCGGCAACCGTCCTGTTTTCTTTAACAGATAGAAAATGTGGAGAAAGCGAATGTGCATACATAATTAAAAACGTTAAAAAAAAAAAAGTGAAACATATAAAACTGAATGTTTATTTAAAAGTATGCTACACTGATTCGGAAGCGGGCATGAGTTATTGTCAGCGTTAACGGTTTTTGCAGTGTGCCAGGACTCAAGGGTCTTTACACAGGACGAACGCTTACATTTTGGTGTCTTAAGTGAAAAATTAAAGATCATGAAAAGGTCTGTTTAGCCTTTAATTACCTTCAATTGTGGCATTAAATTTCTTAAATGTAGAATGTACCTTTATTGCACCTTTAATTTAGCTTTTGATTAAATTAAAGACTACTTATCTTTAGGTCTCAATGGTCTTTAATTTAGCTCTTAAACGAGCTCTTAAATTGTTAAACTTTAATTAAAAAATAAAACAACCTAAATTATTTAAAATCTTTCTACATCTTTACTGTGAACTTTAAATTTCGTAAAGGTAATGGCTTCGTCAATTCCAAGCCCGATCATCCACCCCCCCCCCCCCCCCCCTCCCCCCCGACCCATGTGTCAAGATCAAAATTTAATTTTAATGATTAATTAATGATGGAAGCAGTAATTGTTCACAAACAAATGAATCTTTATTCATGCTAGGAATTCTTTTGTTCTACCTCAGTTTAGCTTCCCTCATTCGTTCTAAATATTTGTGTTATGTTTCCGCAAAACGTTTGACTACAACAATTTCCTGTCAATTCTCGTTTTTATTTTTGCTAATTTTGATGAAAATTATGCTTACGTTCTATCCATTTAAGGTCGCCGTTGACTGAAACGCTTTTTCAAGTTATGTTGCCATCGAATTTTAAAATAGCCAGATTCTTCTGTTGCGACATATCCTGATGCAAAGATACCACGGCCACGAATGTTGGCACATAGACGTCAACATTATAAAAATTTGCCGTGATATTATCTTATGTGGATAGTTAAGGCACTAGCCAGCCTGTTTTGAAAACTGTGTTGCTGTGGTCTATTGCTTCGGTTCACTTGAAAAGTGCGAGCCCCAAACGACGTTTATCAACTCAGTTTTTACGTTTTTATATTGAGGGTAATCAGGAAATTTAAAATAAATAACGAAGCATGTACGACTTTTAAAATCCGAATAAACTGATAACGTTGTTTTGACAATGCCCCACCCCCGGGCTGACCTGTTTTATCAAATGCCTCACCCTGGGAAAGGAAAAGTTATAAAATGCCCGACAAATGCCCGGAGGGGGAATGAGCGGGCTTGGAATTGACGGAGCAATAACACAGGACGAACGCTTACATGTTGGTGTCTTTAGTGACACTAAATTAAAGCTTAACACAACCTCTTTATAATCTTTACTAATTGATAGTTGACCTTTAGGGGCTTTAGGGTCAAGACACGCCACCCGCTCGCATTAATTGCAACTGTAGGATCTCCGATCTCTTTAGTTCAATATACTATATTTATTCCATAGCAAACGGCCTATTACATGTATTACATTCGATAGAAACTCTTGCAATCCAAGTACCAATGAAGACCATCGGCGCTTAGCTATGAAATTTTCAGGAGCTAAAGAATGGCAGAGCGAAATTTAATCGGGCAGCCCATCTCGTCGAAAGCATACAGAAATTTGGAACAATAAAAATTTGGTCTACTACATATGGATCAAAGATGCAGCCCAGAGGAGTTCGGTCTAGCACGATTTTAGCGGAAGACAATGGACAAGTCCTTCAGGAACGATTTGTTTTGTCTGCTGGAACTGCATCCGGATATTCAGTTGGGCGATGAGCATCTCGTACACTGCTTTGCCTGTATGACATGGTATATACGAGCAATCTACCAGTCTATATGCCAATCCACTAAGAGTCTGTAAAAACAACTTTTATCCTGGAGGACCCTCCTCGTTTATGCCAGTCCAAAGGATCTTTTCAAGATTTGGCTCAGTTGAACTGAATGTAGAGGGACAAAAACAAGTTGTGGTGGTTCCCATCAACAGGAATAAAAAGAATGACTGGCCAAAATGAAACACGCATGAAAAATCCAAAACACATCAAGATGGGGAACAGAAAATAATTTATTATCTTGAGTTGGAGTAGCCAATCACAGGACACAGAAACACTTTCTACTCGTTTCGTATATTAGAGTGAAGAAAGTTAGGGCTCAGTTGACTTCCATCATACACGATAACTGCCTTTGTCAAAAATTAACGCATTCACAAAGTCAATGTGGTGGTTCTTGGACCAAGTATGGTTTGCGACATTAGAGCCTTCAGTGTGCATTTTGACATTTCTGGTGTGTTCTTTCTTCTGGTGTTAAATAACCTTCCGGTTTCGCCAATACAACTCCACGATCATGTGGTGCAGGGAATTTCGTAGACAACATTGCATTGGTCTTCTTTTTCGGACGGAATAAAGGAGCATGGAATTCTTGTTGAAGTGTTTGTACCGGTTTATTGCTGACTTGTACAATGTATACGTGACTTCTGAGCAAGCGCGTTAGTGGTTCTGTGAGGCCTTTAAGGACGTTCGCGCTAATTGTTTATGCGCATCCTTACTGCGCACGCAATTCATGTCGCAACGCCCTGCTACGTCATGCACGAGCGCGCGCGCAAGAGAAGAATTCTAAGCACATGAACGGCTGGTAGCCGTTGCGTTAACTTTGCTTAGATTTAACTCGCTTGGATGGTCGGTGACCCCCAATTTTTTTTTGATAGATAATTTTCTTTGCCAATTCTCGACAGATTGTGAAAAAATAAACAAAAAATCAATGTAGGAAGTTTAAATTTTTTCCATTTTTCTGCCCGCTCGATATCGAATCCTGGCAACTTGCGGCTGTCAGAGTTTGCAAATGCTGTCATTTACAGATTAGATTTCCTCAAGAGAACGTTACCAGTTGAATTAATTTGCTTGATAGACCCACTCATACAAAATTTGGCACAGAAAATTGCATTTTAGAGATTCATTAACAATATGTTTAGACAAACAGACGTTGGGGCCATATCGAATATGGAAGGCTAATTTTTCGAAATTAGGGTCACCTTTCAGATATCTTATTACCGAAACGAAGTCCGTGACCCCCCATTTTTTTTGCATTTCTGACACGAGTAACTCATTGCCTAACTGCAGCAAAAGTTTTATAAAAAAATCAATGTTAGAAGATTTTCGCGCGAACGTCCTTAAATTCGCGGCCCTTCCGTACATTTAAAGGATCGCGAATTTTCGTGGACACGGCGGGTCAACCCATTTGAAACAAATTCCGACAAGTTCTTCAGGTGTGGGAACTGGTGGTAGAAATCTCCTCTTCCTTTCGATGTCGGCAATGAGGTTCATAGGTTAGCCAATAGATTCCAATGCGGTATAGACTCGTTTGATTTCTTGTTCTCTCCCAGTTTCGGAGTTAAGGTATAAAAATTGTAGCTCGATGTAAAAGTGTCGCAGCAGTGCTAATTTGTGTTTCTTGTCATGATGAGAATGGAAATCCAGGTTTCTGTCACTTTGGGTAGCTTTCCGATAGCCGTCAATAGAGAGTTTACCGTTGTCCCGAGAGACTAGGGTGTCAAGGAACGATGTCTAACAATTGTTTTCGTGTTCAATGGTGAAAGGAATGTGAGGGCGATGGAATTCATTGAGCCATGAAAAGGTGACACTGCATTCTGTTTAATGATATAAATATAGCGTTTCCAATTTCTCGGTGGAACGAGGGTTTATCTGATGGCAGAACCCTCATTTTCCTTCATTCATAAGAGTAGTATAGGGAGAGTGTGATCCTGTGACACCCCAAATAAATATTTATGCACCCCAACGAAGCATTCATAGAATACTTGCCATCCGTCTCCCCAAGCTCACACGGCGCCGACGCCTCGTTCGCTTAGGGAGAGGGATGGCAAGTATTCTATAAAGGCCCCGTTGGGGTGCATAAATACTTATTTGGGTGTCATAGGATGCAAACACTCCCTATACTACACCACTAGATGTCACAGGATCACCCACCATACTGGGCGTGGTATTGCCAATTGAACATTGTATATACCAAGTTTCACTCCAACAGGCCTCGAACATTTTGTAGAAGGCTTGGCAGAAACAATCTGCTCCTTCTCTTTGATTGCCTCAGCAGGTTTCTTGCCAATCAATCTTGTTGCTTCATTGTTCAAGGCAGTGACAACTTCAGGAAGCTTTTTGACCCACTCAGTCGACCTCTTGTTATTTGGTAGCCGCATTTCAACAGCCGTATTGGTGGTCAAACAAACGTTCTGCTAGAGTGCGGTTGAAGCGCTCCACGATTGCTTAGTCTCTATGAATATCAACGAGTCCACGGCGAAAAGAAGTTTTATGGTTTTCCATCACCTTAGTTACGGTGCCCATGAAATCCCGTCCAGGATCAACTTTCAACAGTTGAGGCCATTTCAAAGGCCCGCGCTTGTAAACCTTCTCAAAGGCTTTCTCAACTTCAATGGACTCTTTAGATGTCAGAGGTTCCGCTTCTTTGTAGCGACTGGCAATGTCAACAATGGTGAGGGCGTATTACTAACTGGGCTGATAGAAGTCAGAAAACTTAGGCTCTTTTGGCGCTGTGATTTGCTCGTGTTGGTGAACTTGGCTGTCGAGTTTGAAAGCATAGTCAGTGTCAGTGAAATTTTGTTTTACGTGATCTTTTTTTTTTTCTTGATCTTTTTTCTCGATTGGATTGCAACAAATGATCGAATTTTAATTCGATCATTTGTTGCACTCCAATCGAGAAGCTTGGTTCGGTCTTTCTGATATTTGGCAGAGGCCGCCTCGTAGGCCTCAAGAGCTTCGTCTTGCCTAACGTTTTCTTCTTGTGCGGCATTTGGGTCGCTGCCAGATAGGTATCTTGCGAGATAATTACCGCCAATGGATGTTGCGGCATTGAGCAATGCTCCTCCAGCCATAATAGCAATGCTGGCCATCTCCAATCGTATGTGGCATAGACGGATGTGGTGTATATGTTATGAAATATTTAAAAAAAGTTGTTTTTCACATTGAAAAAGGGAGGATTTTTTTGGTCCTCAAGGTATTGCTTGAGCGCAATGCTTCCAGCCATAGTCGCTGAGGCCCAGTTCAAACGTCGAACTTTTCATGTGCCGAATCTAATTCCTTCATTTAAGTACATGAAAAGATCGACGTTTGAATCAATTAAGTTCGACATATGTTATTTGGGTCGACCCAAGAATTAAGTTCGAGTGGGCTACATGGGAAGTTCGACTATGGAGCGACTTCGATTCAAACGTCGAACTTTTCATGTGCCGAACCTAATGCATAAATTATGTTAACGTATTTTTCAATATAACCGCGCTTCTGATTGGCTATTTAGTGGGTTTTCGCGCCTTTGCAGACAGAACTCACAGAAGCGTAACGACGGTTACCAGCATTCACGTTGTAGATTTTTAGACAAAAACTGGACAGCTTAAATCGGTCTACTAAAAAGTTGCTTTTCTTTATATCCATAAAGAAATCGTAATGTATTTAAAATTTATGGCGTTACTTTATTTTGTCCAAATATCACGATCACGATCTCCTCAGCTGTCTCCTTGCCATCACAGAACACAAAGCACACTAAAATCAAAACAAGAATTTCCAGGCTTGGTGAATTTTACTTTTTTTCGGTTTATTTGCCTATTTTAAGCAATAAGGATGATATTTCTTTTCGCCACGAATTAGGTTCGGCACATGTAAAGATCGACCGTCTGAATCAACAGTCGAACTTAATAGTTTGGTTCGACCTAAATAGGTATTAGGTTCGACACATGAAAAGTGCGACGTTTGAACTGGGCCTGAGAACTTCACGTAGTTCATCACATTTGAGCAGGGGTCAGCGGTGAATGTCTCTTTGATGTTTTTTTAGCTATCCAACCAATACCAGCAGCAAGGCCAGTAATTGTAAGAGCGTCAAGAACGGTTTTCACAAGCTCGTTGTCAGACATGGTAGCGTAATGTATATATACATTAAAATTAAATTTTTTTTATTTTTTATTCCATGTAGCGAATGTTAGTTTGTTCAGGTTGTGTCTCCATCAGGACATATAACTAGTAGTAATCGGAGATTATAAGTGCGTTCGAAGGGAATTTTTTTTGTTAGAGGAGTAAGTTTGGTGCTACATAGAAACTATCCCCCCTTCCTCCTTATCAAGGGAGAGGTTGTACATTTTCGACTACAAGTTATCCCTGTTTTGGCCTGGAAAGGAGAGGGGGTACGAGGGCATGTTGCATGACTTTTTGCGTGTCTACTTTTGTCTGGGAACTAAGGGAATAGAGGGGGTGATTACCTGGAGGATCCGCCCCGAGGTCCGAACCGTTACCCTTTTATATGATATTCTTGGGAGAAAAGGCACTCCTTTGATAAATCTTCTATAACCAAATGGCACGCCATTCACATACCTACAGCAGAAACACTGTAATCCTGCAGTGTACTTTTGGAATGAACTTAATCAACCCTCTTGTGTACTGGCGTTAGAATGAGTAAATCAAGGCAACGTTTGGTGGTTTCTTCAAGACATCTTAAAAAGGTCATTTTAAATACCTAATAACAGTTTCGGACTACCGTTTTCTATACTTCACCTCTTCAAGGGTTTTCAAAATAAAAAAGGTGGTTTTAAATTGGGCGCAATAAAAGGAAATGAAAGGAATCATTTCTAGCTTAGTTGATGCACAAGTTGTTTGCTGAAGATTTGAGGTAGTCTCTAGTGATTCAAAGTTAAAATGTGGCATTGTAAGTCTAAGAAAATAAGTCTCTATTTCAGTTGTAACTTGAAGTGAACTTTAATCACAACAGAACAACTCGGTAGATTTACTTTGTGGCACAATAGCCGCCGAGCTACACAACTCGCACCAGGATATATAATAACGTTTTTAAAATTCTTGAACCTCACCAGGTTCATCACTATGTTTCTCACTGGGTTCCTTGCTAGCTTTGAAAACAATGTGCTTTGTTGTGATCAGAGCAGCATTGGCTGCCGCTAACCACTGTCCACATCGCAGCGCAATGTTACCAGCAAAGGATGACAACTTGCTGTTTATGATGTAGTCATTTTTAAGTTCTTTCTGCAGTGCTTCCACATCATCAGTGGAGACAAACATACCAACACCCTTGTTGACAAGCATCAGGAAGCTGTCAGTCAGTGACTCGGTCATCTTGTTGCCTACGTAGGCTTCATACCTTTTCCAGTAGTTCGCAAACTGCTTGTCTGTGAGGCGTTTCACTTGATCGTGTGTGAGCTGAACGCCAATAGCTTCTTTTGATTTGCCAGTCGAGACAAGAACTGCCAGCCTCTCACGTTGAGCTGAAGTGTTGTCTGATGGAAAGGACACCGATAGTGGGGTGGGGTTATCTTGGTTTGCCTCCAGAATCTGCATTGCATCATCGTTCGTTACAACTTGTTCATCATCAAACGTGGCTGCCATCACCGATAAGTCTGCGTATATAATATGTTTTTTTTAATTTGCTTCGTTGACCTTTTCAATTATTTTTTTGGTGTCTGTCAAAAGTCTTTCAACCACCTGTACAAGCGAAGCCATGATTTCTGGCATTTCAGTAAGTTTCAAAGGGTAGCAGTTTATAAGCATGAGACGCAGATCGTCCTCGCCAGCAGTTTTGATAATTTTGAATGGCATTACATCTGTTTTGCTCTGCAGTCTGTTCAAAAACTGGGAGAAAGCTGTTAGCTTGTGGAGGTTGGTTGGAGTATCCATATATAATACTTTCAATTTTATATTTTTGCTTCAATTCAATTTGCTTCAATTCAATATAGATGTCGCAGAAAGACTACTAAATAGGACTACTTGCCTCCTTTCAGTCGTGCAATGAGCTCTTTGTACTCTTTGTGTGAAAGTTCACCAGCATAGTCTTCAAAGATGGCTTTAGCTGTTTTGCTTGAGGGAGTGTAAAAAAGCACGATCGCCGCCACGTTTTCCCTAAACTGCTTAGCGATGCTGGTTATCTGCTTGGTCAGAACCCACACACTTATGCCACCGTGACGCGCGCTGAAGCCCAGAGAAACCAGCTGGCTCGTGCGACCTTTCACGTCTTTCGAAGCGGCGCAGTCATCGAGAATGATGAGCGTGTTCGTCTTCTCAAAAAAGAAACTAGCTAGAGTTAATCAACATTCAATCGCGTGATTTTGGCAGTTGATCACGAAAATGCGTGGCTCATTATTCACGAAACCATCGTAGATCTTGTTATAAATGAAGGTTGGACAAATTAACACGATTTAATCGAACTTGCCCCTGAAGGAGCCGCGAAGTTGGTCGACAAGATACTGCGTTTTCCCGGAGTTAGTAGGCCCAACAATAAGAGCATTAAAGGGTAGCATTCTTGGATCCATGTGCTTATATTATAGCTTTCTCAATCGTGATTTTCGGCCTAATACTGATCTTCCTCCAGCTGTTGGCCCATGTTCATCTGCAAGTCACTAAGTGGTGTAGATGTAGCAGTGCACATTTCCAGAGCCAGAGGTCGTTCTTTCAATCTGAAGGTGAAATGTTATCTTTGGTGTTAACGAGGCGTACGCCGCTACCGTATAGGCCTATGTCATCCATTGAACGCAGATCGATAAGAAGACAGAACTTATTACCAGCAATGTGTTTGGTCAGATTCATATTAGGTCTGCCCCTCCCTTTTTTAATGGTTTCGAAGAATCGGCTGATCTCAGTCCACATGTCCTCACCATCAATGCCGCTGTTGTAAATCCTGTTGGGTGAACCGTTTATTGTGACGTTCACTTTGGTGATGTCTGGATTTAAGTAGTCTCTTGCGCCTGATGTGTCAGGCTCTATAAAGAGCAACACAACAGCCTTGAGTGATCTGCGGTGAAGCTGACTCGAATATTAAGCCTTGCGTCGGAGCTTTTCGCAAATGGAATCACCTCTTCTCGCATAACATCGTCGTAGGCGAACTCCTTTCCGCTCGAATAAACGCTAGTCGCCTCATCGGCCAATGATTTGCTGCGTATGATCTCGTATTGTAGCCGAATATTTATCAGCTTGTAAACCAACTTATTTGCGTCAGAGCCCTTCACGACCTGAGATGCGGGAGCAAGAAGATAAGATCGTTGTACAGAGCCTATGGATATAAAACACCATGGTCAGTCAAAATCTGATGGTCCAGATGGATGCAGCACTTCTTTTTGCAAACGCTATTCAGTTTACTTTCTGCATCCACGCCTGAGGTCTTCTTGTCGCCTGCATTTGAGCAGATCTTACACAAATCCTCACACTGAATGCCCTCCAACAGCATGTTATTGCGATCATCCTCTGAGAGAAAAAGATCCTCAAATATTTTATAAATGTCATAACCAACAGTGTCCTGAAGAGTTGTGACTGCGAATTTCACAACAAGCTTGTCAACAAGCGCTCGAGAAACATTCTGGACGAGAAAGTTGTTTGCGTGGCCGCCTGTAAGATCGATGTTAAAAAGCAGGGATAGTGAGCCTGGCATGATTACCTCATGTTCAATCAGCTTGGGCACACCAACGTACAGGGTCTCGCCAGGTTTCGCCTCATTGCGGTCAAATGTGATGCGCTTTACGGTGCGCTCAGCCTTCATAGCTCGAAGAGTCTTCTCGTAGTGCGTGAGTCGGAGGTTTACTTGCACAGTCATGACTATATATTATTCATGATTTTATATATATAAATATATAAATATATACATCATGGCTGATGGCGGCTTTGATAATGAGTATCCATGGCTTGACCACTGGATTGACCACGATGGTGATGACGACGACGACGAAGAAGAAGTTGACACAACACGACCCTTTCAACCAGGCACCGCTTCCACACCCTATGGTGGCGAACAGCATGCAATGCACACACTGCCTCGCGAACAGAGTGCGCTACCAGAAACTTCTTTTGATGAAGGCATCCCTCTGCTTGGAGAATTTATACATGCGGATGACAAACCAGAACTTGTTGATAAAACCATGGACTTTATTAAAGGAGGTTCTCAAAAGCTGATGAAAGCAAATTACCACCCATTAGGTTTCGCAATAGAGAACAAAATCGTTGTCTTGGACCAAAGGGCGGTGAGTCTGATATTTTTAAGAAAGATGATTCAGGCCTTCTTAAATCGTTCACAGACAAGTTCAAAAAGGCTCTTGGGCCAAGCGCTGAAGAGATAATCTCTGAAGACAATACGGCCATAAGAGAAGAAATACAAAGGTTAAGAGAAGCAGAAAAACAACTGAAGGAGAAGCAACAATTGAAGCTGGCACCACACAACCCTAAAATGAAACCCCATCACGGGGCCTTGCGCATTTCCTAGCGCTCCGGTTGTTGCTTACCGGAAGGTCAATAATCTCTCCAAACGACTTTCTAGTCCGAGAGATTAGAGTTAACAACAGGACATTTTATCTCTCCAAATGACTATAAGTGTGAGGGTTTAAAATCCTGAAATGAACACTGAATAACGGAGTTATATGCGGTAAGGATGGTGACAAAATAAACACCGCCACCGCACGAAGTAGACTCCACTATTAGGTTACCTTTGTTCACACTGAATAACGGGAGTTATATGCGGTAAGGAGGGTGACAATATTACAACCATTTCTGACAAAACTACACCGCCACCGCACGAAGTAGACTCCACTATTACGTTATCTGTGATCATAATCCTTCCCTGCGACAAGCGCTAGATGGTCATGCGATTCTTACGACTTATTGAAGCAACCCGTTCTAATCCTTTATTGTGTATTAGACTTAATATTGCCATAAGAGCGACTGCTTGTCATCGGTCGTTTTCTTTAGGGTTACGCACGTCATGTAACAGTGGCACCTTAGTTTCTGAAGCAACTTCAATCTGATCCGAATTTGCATACGACCAAGCGTGTAATTTGTTTCCGGCCAGAAACAATCACACCACGTGAGGTAATGCGTGACGGCTTAGAACCACAATGCTTCCCATTGGTTGTCCGCCTACGATGACGCAAACACTACGGCTATATAAACAGCCATTCTGCGACCAAAAAGAACAACTGATCCGCTCTCACTCAATGAGCACTGAACGCAACTGACGAAGGAAACCAGTTAAGTTTCCGAAACCGGTCTTGCTAATAAAGTTCTGTCAAGAAAATAATGGCCACACACAGCCATTCATGCAGAAATAAAAACGGCCAGCCAACCATCCTGAATCTCCTTAACTGATTCTTACAAACCTATAGCTGGCACCACACAACCCTAAAAGAAAACCCCATCACGGGAGCTCGCTCATTTCCTAGCGCTCAGGTTGTTGCTTACCGTAAAGTCAATAATCTCTCCAAACGACTTTCTAGTCCGAGGGATTAGAGTTAACGACAGGACAATTTATCTCTCCAAATGACTATAAGTCTGAGGGTTAAAAATCCTGAAATGAACACTGAATAATGGAGTTATATGCGGTAAGGACGGTGTCAATATTATAAACACCGCCATCGCAAGAAGTAGACTCCTCTATTATGTTATCTTTGTTCACACTGAATAACAGGAGTTATATGCGGTAAGGAGGGTGACAATATTACAAACAAATATAAACACCGCCACGGCACGAAGTAGACTCCACTATTATGTTATCTTTGTTCACACTGAATAACGGGAGTTACAGTATGTTGACCAGTTTTCGGTCAGTACCACTTTTCGGTCAGTAAAAACTAAACTCGGATTTTCAGATCGCGATCGCTGTTTTACGACGAACGAAGTGTGCCGAAGTGTAGCCAGACATTCCAGTTTCCGAACAGTTCTTTTGTCGGAAAGCTGTTATTTATTGTGGAGGCGAGGAAGGCGGTTTCGAACAGGTAGGTGTGATAAAATTTGCTAAATTTCGCGTGTTTCACTGCGCAGTAAACCAACCACTCGTTGTAATTCAGCTCCTAGGGCACCGTATTTTAAAAATTATGCCAGGATATTCGAGGAAATAGCAGATTAGATATCAAATTTCTCAAATATGTATAACAATGGTTTTGGATTTTCTTTGTTGATAAACCACAGCGACTAAAAAATATTGTAAGTTTTTCACCCTGTTGTCTAGTTTCCGGTCACCCATTATGACAATTCTTTAACATTGAAAACCTGCAATATTTGTCGTTGAGTTCAGGGAATTATCAGTTTGAAAAACAAATAAATGGTGTTAAAATGCTAATATTACTGATAATTATACTTCAATACTCTGAACACGTTGCGACAAAACAAAGCCTAGAACTGATTTCGTGAAATTTTATTACACGCCGAGCTGTTTACAATATCTTCGACTTGTTTCTTATTCAAATTGAACGGCCTAGACCTTATGTATACCTTTATCTAATATAGTAAGCTGTTATTAAAAGTCTTTGATATAAATACTGATTTTGTAAGACGTGTAAATACGGATCAAAATTATAAAAACAAAACCGTGCGATGCGGCTCTATGTTTTCACGTTAACGTTATGCGGAATTTATTGATGGGATGAAATTAGCATTTTTGGAGTAATAACCATTAAATTTTGGTTTGAGTTGCTCTTAATTATTTGGCCAAATCTAAGCCTCAGTATTCGTATAAAATTTACAAAATATAAAAAATAGTAAATCTACCAATTTCTTCATAAGTGAATAAAATCCCTCTTTTGTCAGCTCCAAGTAATAGTATGGCGAGTGAACGATATCTTCTTGCCATGAGGGATGTGAACGAGGGAGGGCTCAGTGCAAGAGCTGCTGCCATCAAACATGGACTGAAAAGAAGTGCTTTACTCGATCGATTGAATGGAATAGTGGAATATGACCAACGAGCGGGCCCCCGTCCAATCTTGTCGAAGTCGGAAGAATCCCAATTCGCCCAATGGTTAATTGAAATGTCAAACCGAGGCTTTGGATTAAATAAGGATGCCTTTAAGGAGTCAGTGAAGAAGTTCTTAGATAAAGATGGCCGAAGCACGCCCTTTCCCAACAATAAGCCAGGGGAGAAATGGTATAGAAGCTTTTGCAAGCGCAATCCTGAAGTCAAGAACCGAAAGGCAAGGCCGCTAGAGAAGAAGAGGGCTGCTATAACGAAACAGGAAGTAGACAACTGGTTTACAGAGTACGAGTCATTTGTTGAAGAAAAGGGGTTGAGCAATTCTCCATCACAAATTTGGAATTGTGATGAAACTGGATTTGAGCTACAAGGTCGTGCAGGAAATGTAATCGGGCCTTCTAAAGTGAAAATGGCACCTTATCGAGTCCTATCAGGTAGCAAAGAGCATATCACCGTGCTCCCCTGCTTCAACGCGTGCGGGCAATGGCTTCCACCCTATTTCTTGTTTCCCGGAAAAAGAGTGCCCGTTACGTATAACCCACTTGAAGGCGGAGTACAAGGGAGCGTGTTCTCTGTGACGGAATCAGGGTGGATGGATACTCAGAGTTTTTATAAGTGGCTCGCTAACCACTTTATCCCCAACCTAACGCCAGCAAGACCTGTGCTATTGTTGGTCGATTCTCACGACTCTCACATAGACTATGACACTTTCAAACTGGCAGAAGACAACGGAATCCTCCTCTACGCTCTACTGAAGAACGCAACCCACCTGGTACAGCCAGCTGATGTTGGTCTTTTTGGCCCCATGAAACAAAGTTGGTACAAATCTGTTAGAGAGTACACCCAGAAAAATCCAAACAGCGAGGTCAACAAAAAGAATTTCTGTTCAGTACTTAAGCCAACATGGGAGCAAGTTATGAGCCCAGCTACTCTTGTGAATGCATTCCGTAAGTCTGGGATATATCCGATTGATAGATCTCAAGTCGCACACAGTTTAATTGCATCATCACCAAGTTCAGAGCCAGGAGACAAGCCAACCACCGAGCAGGGCCAGATCGTTTCCCCAGCAAAGGAAGCTTTAAATGCATTTGAGGCTGTTCTGGATTCTCCCGTAAGAACGAAATATCATCGAAGGATCGAAAATGGCTACAGCTTAGAGGGCAGTCCAACGTACAAGACATGGAAAGCCTTGTATAAGTCAAGCAACGAACTACAAGACCTGGATACCAAACAGTCACAGAGCACCACGCCCTTATCGGCTTCCAGCGCAGCGCGTCACACAACACCGCCATCAGTGCCAACACCAGAAGTAACACTTCAAGAGCAAGCATCGTCGTCTGTTCTCCGAGAAATTCTGGTACACCCCACAATCAAGCCAAAAGAGCCATCGAAATCGAAGAACTACAAGAGAAATATACCAAACTTTTTGAATGGGCCTGAATCGATGCAGCTTTTACTAAATGAGAAATTGAAGAAGGCAAGGGAGTTGAAAGATAAACAAGACAGGATGAAGAAGGCTGAACAGTTGAAATCAGAGCGCGAGAAAAAGAAGTTGGAAGAGAAAGCAAAGAAGGAGCAAAAGCAACGAGAAAGGGAAGAGAAAAGACAGATATTGCTGGAAGAAAAGCAAGCGAAGAAGAGGAAAAGGGATCATGCTAGAACTGGTCGGAAACAAGACACCCCGAAGAAGTTGCGGCCGTCTTGCGAGCGTAACAAGGGAAATCAAATTTGTCAAGTGATGGACACAGACATTGAATTTGTTATGAATCATCACTAATATCATTTCAAAACAGTGCTTCCATGATACTGTAAAATCGTGAAAACAGCTGTATCACCCACTCCCCGGTTATAAGCCTCGCTTATCCTTAAAGACTTAGACTTTACGTTTTGCTTCGATTGCGTTTGTTTCAGTGAAAATGTGTTTTGTTCAAGTAAATTAAAGCTAATACAATAACTATATTGATTTTTTAGGCAGGATTTCAGGTCAGAAGCTTGATAATGCATGCACGAAATAAGTAAACCTTTACAGAAATCCCAAATAAATTTAAATTGATTATCTATAATGTATTGTTTGTGTTTATTAGGATGCATTTCATAATCGTCAACAACGCAGTAATAAAAGGGTACCATGAGTTTCAAATTAGGCCACCACAAGAAATGATGCTGCCTGTTACTAAAGAATATGGGAATAAACACGACAAGAACGCTTGTTTAGTGTGGGTTCCAGAGATTGACCACATCCCCAGAGATATGTGGAACAAAGTAACGGACGAGAAACGAGGAGAAAGAGTTCGAACGATAGCAGGGCTTCCAATCGGCCGAGTACCTCAAGGACTCTCATCTTGCTTTTGGGGACTTTTAGGCGCCCCAGACGTAAGCGAGATAACATGGTATGTAATGAGCCATTCAGGGCCGTGAGTGCTAATTACAATCGCAGCACTAATATTTTTAATGCATTTTATCTTAGTGAGCAGACGGGCGTACCATGTAAAAGTTTCCCGCCATGGCCAAACCAGCATTCTCCAGGTGGTGGAGCCGTCATTCCTTGTCGGTACAAAATTTGTGTGACAGGAAACCTAGAACCAGCGCTAGGAAGAGTAAACGAGGCAGTCACTGCCATGCCAGAGAAAACTGTTTTAAATGTAATCGTTAATTCATGAAATAAAACAGTGTTATGAACATATGATGCAAACACTTTATTATGCAAAGCGCCTGAAGGCGTGATAAATGAATAAAAGCATGTTAGCGAAAACATTGGCGCATTACTTCCAAATAAGGAGCTTTCAGTGAATCAGGTTTTACGTAAAGAGCACTTATTTGGATGGTTAAGCTTAAAATACAACAAAGAACCTGGATTGCGCATGAATTCCTATTCATTTTTTTACTTTCATCTAGTGACCGAAAACTGGACAAGCTGACCGAAAACTGGGCACCCTACCGTGGTCTACTAGATCGATATTTTTTCAAAGCGTATTCAACAGATTTGTAAGATATTTTTACTGCGTATAGTCAAGTCAACTAGCTGTCTCTACTGAAGAACACAAGACTCAAATGCTTAAGGGAAAAAAGTTTTGAATGTTATAATCTTAAGTGACCGAAAACTGGGCAACATACTGTATATGCGATAAGGAGGGTGACAATATTACAACCATCGTTGTCTTGGACCAAAGCTAAGGGCGGTGAGTCTGATATTTTTAAGAAAGATGATTCAGGCCTTCTTAAATCGTTCACAGACAAGTTCAAAAAGGCTCTTGGGTCAAGCGCTGAAGAGATAATCTCTGAAGACAATACGGCCATAAGAGAAGAAATATAAAGGTTAAGAGAAGCAGAAAAACAACTGAAGGAGACGGAAAGAATTGCTGTAAAACGGCAATGGGCAACAGATGAGGTGCAAACCCTGAGAAACAGAATCGAGCAAACTCAAGCGCGGATTGACACTCTTGAAGGGGAATAGGTTCAAATGTTGAGTGAAAGCGAACAGCAAAGACTCAGAACACAACTTTCTGTCAAAGAAAGACAAAGAAAAGCTGTCGAAGCAAGACTAAACAGCACAAAACCGCTTCACGATCTGAGAGAACAAGAAGCTGAGCTTGAACGCCAAAACAAAGAAGATAGAGCGGGCATCGACGACGAGGACACCTCACCTTCTGACAGAGAAGCCGCTAAAGTCCGAGTTGCAGAGCGTGACGAAGAGCTGGCAAGGTTAAGAACGCAGATTCAAGAAAGGGATATGCCTTTGAGAGAAAGAATCAAAGAGATATTCAAGAAATACGGCTTCACCGTGACAGCCGTTTTGCTTGCCGTTGGTTCAACGATTGGCGTCGTCGTTAGTTCTCTCACAAAATGGCTGAATTCCGTTGCTAAGGGGGTTGGAAATGGCTTGCAGGAACTGGGCAAAAAATAGGCTTCATTCTGCCTGGTACGCTGGGCTCGATCGTGAGCTTTGTGTTTCGAACGGCTGGCCAGGTGATTAGCTTTCTTAGCAAAAACGCTTGGCTTCTAATCCTTGCCGTGGCAGCCTTCTTGATAAAAAAGACTATCAAACGCAATCGCTAACGCATCCAGACAACCAAACCTGTCAAAGCAACCGCCCCGACAGCAACTGTTGCCTTATTTATGTGATGCGGCTCGATTTCAGAGTCTAACTGCGTAGAAGCCGGGATTGTCGTAGAAGCAGGGATCGATTCAGATCCTGCGCGCGTACCTTTGGCTTTCATAGTAGTATTTTCTTCGCCCAAACCCTGAGTGTGCCTGCATTACCTGTTTGTGAATAGGGTTTGATGGGTGGCTGTTTGGCACGTTAATCTTAGTAGGCCCGCCATCCATTGGACGCAGCCCATCCATTTTTGTGCCCAGATTTATATCGCTATTTACACCACGTTTTATCTCTTGAATTGCCTGCTTCAGCTTATTATTGTATCCTACCGTGCTCTCTGTGTGTATAGCAATGCGTGATGGCATGAGCCAGGTTCCAGGTGCTGCTACAAAGTCCAATAGGACCTTTGCCTCGTCGACAGCTAACTGATAGCGACCAACACTCTTTGAAAGATCCAGTTGCCTGATAGTTTCCTCCAAAGTTTCCCCCTCCCCCCAAACCACTTTCTTCCATATTTCGCGGTTGTCATTTTCGCGGATTTGTCAATTCGATCTGGGTGTCTTTGAAAATCTTTCTGAACTTCGTGGTAAAGAACATTGTAGACGTGACGTAAATCCTTTGCTCTATGTTGAAGGCATTACCAACGCTTGACTGTATCTTTTTAGAAAAATCGACAGCTGGGACTGGCTTTGTGGGACTATTATTCTCAGCCAACTCAAAGGGGAATCTACCGTCTTGATGCAAAGCCAAAGCGTCTTTCATGGTTTGAGTCCAATCCTTGCGGTCTATTTCTAAAATGTCCGCCCATGAACCTTTGCTCTCTACGAAATAAACTTCGCCAGTAGCTTTGCGGTTTTTATCGAAATCAACTTGTACAAGTTTGATTTTTGCGACATCAGCGTTTGGGAAACGTTTTATGAAGTCTGAGATCGCTTTGGCTTTGGCAGCCTTTGCAAGTTTTGCTGCTTCAGGCGATCTAGCCCACTTTAATTCCGAATCTACTGCGGCCTGTTTTCTGTTTACATATGTATGATGAGAGACAGTTGGAGTAAAAAATGGTGGTGGAGGTTCATAGTCATGGCCTCCAATTTCTAGACCAGGATTTGAACGAGGATAACCGACAGACACCATGATGTATAAATATATATATTTTTTTTACAATATTGTTTATATAAAATGGTCGTGCTTACTATTCTCGCACCTTCTAATGGACACACTGTCTACTTTGATCAACCGATTCCAAAACCACGATTTGTAAGCCTCCTCTCCTGCTCGCTTTACAAACTTAAAAGAAAATTCTGAAGTTATACTTCAAGGTACAAAAATATACCCCGGAAACTACAACTTTGAATCTCTCGCAAGCGTTTTGACGAAATCACTAGAGAATAAAGATGAGCCGTTAATAATAACAAACCCAAGAGGGTCAGAAGGCATAATGTTAGAAAAATCACTCTCTACAAGTTCCTTTTCTTCGACAAAGACCTTGCTCACCATTTGGGAAAAAGACAGAAGACGCCATATCGACAGAAATATAGTTTTCTTGTATAAACTGAATTTCAGCTGCAGTGTTGTATTCACTGTGATCTGGTTAATAAGGAGAATAATTTGTATAATGATAAAACAAGCGATATTCTGGCGACCATACCATAAGTGGAAAACCTTATGAACGAGTAACCTACCCACAGAATTATCTTATTTCTCGACGTACAAACACTGTACAACATGTCAACAGCGTGACTATTTCAGTCAAAGATGAAAACAATGAACTTTTTAATTTCAACAAACTTCCACTTCACTTTGAAAAAGAAATTAATTAAAAAAATTAGAGAACGAAGCTGATCATGACCGTCGAGTAGCAAAAAAATATATAAAAAGGCTTTTACCATTGCCCACGGCTCAGATCTCCCTCTCCCTATACTACTATATGTATATATAAACAACAGAGCTGACAGGGCTGCCCATAGCGCATCCATGAATTTGCTTGTATTTATTGTCATTGTAAACGAATTATTGAAGGAGTATGGGAAAACTCAAAGCGTTCTGTATCTTGTAGAGGTTTCATAGAGAGGTTATCTTGTAGAGGTTTCATAGAGAGGTTGACAACCCAGTAAGGCTCAGTTGAAAGGTTCCTTAAATTCACGAGCTTCTTAGCGTGTCTGGCGTTGGTACTGTTGTGTATGGAGTGAACTCTTCCTTGGATAAACTGCGTAAGGGAAGATAAGGTGGCGCTTTCAATCAATGGAGACAAATCTCGTTTGGTTTCTTCGATGATCTTGTTTGACGATTTAATTTGCTCATGAGAAATGGAAATCCTTGCTCTCATGCAATGTTTGCTAGCACGATCCATTTTTGGCTGCTTGGTGGCTTAAATCTCAAAGACTTTAGAACCAGTTTGTTCTGTTGTGCTGTGTGAGTAAAATGCAGATGGCGGTAGTGAGCTTCAATTTTGAATGTGGACTTTTCAAATAGAACGTAGCCTCAATGTTATGCTTCTGAATTTAAAAAGACAACAAAACCTCGATGACTCAACTTATTTCAAACTTAGATCTACGCGGCTCCATCAAACACCACAAAGCTGGTAATCCTTTCAGACCCATCGTAACACGTATCTATGGGTTCTCCACTCTACAGCACTTTTAAATTCCTCCCAACATCATAACATCTTTTTAATACCACAATATGTATTCAGTTTCAAACTCATTGCAGTTTTCTAAAGAAAAATATAACATTGACTGATCCAAGAAAATGAAACTATGGTATGTTTTGATGTAGCCTCTTTATTTACTGCCATCCCCGTTGATAAAGCTTGCAATTACACCAGAAAGAAACTTGAAGACAACTCACCTTTACAATCCAGAACAAAATTAGACATTGATTGACATCGTCTCTCTATTAAACTTCGCTCTGTCCGACAATTATTTCGTTTTCAATGATAATATCTACAAGCAAATTCATGGATGCGCTATGGGCATATACATATGCATGAAGGAAAATGACGATTCTGCCATCCACTCAACCCGTGTCCACGAAATTCGCGACCCTTTCGTGCATTGAAGGCCTGGCATAACCACTAACACGCTTGCTCAGAAGTCACGACACACGCAGTGTAAAAGTCACCAATAAACCGGTAAAAATACTCCAACAAAGACGAAGAAGACCAATGCAATGTTGTCTACGAAATTCCTTGCACCACATGATCGTGGAGTTATATTGGCGAAACCGGAAGGTTATTTAATACCAGAAAGAAAGAACACACCAGCAATGTCAAAATGCACACTAAAGGCTCTAATGTCGCAAACCATGGTCCAAGAACCACCACATTAACTTTGAGAATGCGTCAATTATTGACAAAGGTAATTATTGCCATCTTAAGACCCTTGCAAAAACAGTTGACGCTGACAAAAACTCATGCCCGTTTCCCAATCAGTATCGCATTTTTTTTGGCTTTTTTTAACTTTTAAATTATGTATGCACATTCACTTTCTCCACATTTTCTATTCGTTGAAGACAACAGGACGGTTGTCGATAGCTAATTTTTAACCATAAAACGTTTTTACACTTTTTAATTATTGTGAATCCTGGTTACGGATTTTCAATTTTCTTACCAACTATCTAGTTGACTATAATCCAAGAAGCATAAACATCGATGTCAGGGTCTTACCTCTTATCCATAATACAAAGCGCTGGCAGTTATTGAGCGGTTGGGAGGAGGAGACATTATCCGAGTGATTTGACGACAGGCAACAGTGGTAAGATCCACAATCACTGTACTGTACGTGAGATACAGTCAACACATAAGGGCTGTTTATTCCGCTGCGATGAATGCGGTATTTCCCATCCTTGCTGTCTGTAAAGAAACGGCAGCTTCAAAGTTAATTTCTTCATTGTTCATGCGTGTTTAATTAGAGACCATCTGGAAAAATTATAGAGATACAGGAAATTTCTGGTGCGATGAAAATAAAATAACAGGTCATGATACTTTCGATTGGAGTCCCCCATGGTCACCCCGTCTTGAAATCCTTTAGCCCTTTCGCCCATCCCCCACCCCCCCCCCCCCCCCCTCCCCGCCCCCACCCACCCCGACATTGTCTATCTAGCCTGTGAGGTTGTTAAAAGAAGAATTAAAGAGGATTTGGCTGATTTATGGTGGACACCGTGCTAAAATTACTGATAAGTACCATCAATCTTGTCAACGTTTTCTTGGAAGCTAAACATGAATATACCTAAATTCAATAAATGTTGCTTTGGTCATTGGTAATTGGGCATTGGGAAGCCATTGTTTGACGGTCACTCAAGCAAAGCATTGCATTGTGTTCCGTATGCCCAAATGCCAATGCCCAATTACCAATGACCAATTGCCAAAGCAACCTTTATTGAATTAGGTATATATGAAGTAAATTCTTAAAGAGAGATCAGACCATATCCATTTTTTAATCGATTTTTCAATAGCATGTGGGGGGTTGAATTTGAAAAATGTAGCCAGAAGTATAGAGGATTACTGGTCTTGCGACACCCCAAATAAGCATTTATGCACCCTCACGGAGCCTTCGTAGAATACTTGCCCTCCCTCTCCTCTAGCTCACTCGGTATGTTTCGTGAGCTTGGGGAGAGGGAGGGCAAGTATTCTATGAAGGCTCCGTGGGGGTGCATAAATGCTTATTTGGGGTGTCGCAGGACGCGCTAATCCTCTATACTACACACTAGATATAGGGTGTCGCAGTATCACCCGCCACACTGGACGGCGCATTACCAATTTAATATATTTTTGCCCGCTAGTATACAGTGTATATCCACCATGAATGTCACACTACGTTTTCATCTGGGAAATCAGGCTTTCCAAAGTTGGCTTCACAGCTATAAGATGGTCGTCCCCGAAGACCATCCAATAAAAGACCTCAGATTGTTCTACCAAGAGAACAAGCCCACAATCGTTCGAACGATTGGAGAAGAGGCTGCGGAACTGGGCTCTATTAAAGTGAGAATTTAGTTTTATCGACTGAGTCGATAAGGTAAATTGACCACCGTAAAAAGATTCAAATAGCTGACGTTTCGAGCGCTAGCCCTTCGTCGGAGCGAATCAAGGAATTGTGGGTAGTGTGTGGTTTTATATAGTAAGCGGTGGAGCTACGCTATTGGTGGAAATTTGGTGACGTGAAAAACAAATGTAGATTAGTTGAATGAAAAGCGTTCGTTGATTCCGTGGGGTTTGAGAGTGCCGATTTGAAAGATGATTTTTTGTTCTAGGTTTTTACGGCTTTCTGTGTTACCCTGGTGTAGGGAAAGGCCGCAGATTGTCATGTGTTGTTTAGAATGGTTAGTAAGATTAAAATGGCGCGCGACTGGTTTGGATGCGTCTTTGTTTTTTTTTTTTCAACATTTTTTTTTTAAATTCGCTTGACAAAAGAAGGAGTTAATGGCACAGAAACAATAAACCACTACTTCAGACTGCCCAATCCATTAATAGTAGCACACTTCAGCCAATCTGAAGTTACCGAACAAACAGACGGCGTTTTCAACTCGATAATGGAAGAAGTAGCAAGATCATTGAAAAACGTTAATACTGTTTATCTTGACTTTAGTAGATACTAACCTATCGGAGGTGGCGCCTACATACCTCTCTTTAAAAACTTTAAAGATAAGCATGCTATCATAAACATAAAAAATAGACATGATAAATGCTTGCGTTGGGCTTTACTTGCTGTGTTGTTTCCAGTTCCTGATGGAGTGCGCTCAAACAGACCAACGAATACACAACAGACGATCGATGGTTTGGATTTCGCTGGGATTCCTTTCCTCAATCCTTAAGGACGTTCGCGCGAAAATCTTCCAACATTGATTTTTTTTTTAAACTTTTACTGCAGTTAGGCAATGAGTTACTCGTGTAAGAAATGCAAAAAAAATGGGGGGTCACCGACTTCGTTTCGGAAATAAGATATCTCAAAGATGACCCTAATTTCGTAAAATCGGCCTTCCCTACTCGATGTGGCCCCAATGTCTTTCAGTCTAAAAATATTGTTAATGAATCTCTAAAATGCAATTTTCTGTGCCGAGTTTTGTATGAGTGGGTCTACTAAGCAAATTCGTTCAACTGGAGACGTCCCTTGAAGCAAACTCGATCTGTAAACGATAGTATCGGCAAATTCTGACAGTCGCAAGTTCGTAGGATTCGATGTCGCGTGGGTAGAAAAATGGGAAAAATTTAAACTTCCTACATTGATTTTTTGTTTATTTTTTCATAGTCTGTAGAGAATTTAAAAATAAAATAATCTATCAAAAAAAAAATGGGGGTCACCGACCTTTTAAGAAAGTAAACGGCAGATGAAGTTGGGTAGTTGATGACAGAATTTCAAAGTCACGTTTTGCGTGACACGTCCGAGAAAGCCTGGAATCTAACCAAGTAACATATCCCATAATTCTCTTCACGAAACGCCAGTTCTTCGGAGGGTTTTCACGTGTTCGATTGTCGATGTCGTTGAGTTGTTCTTGATCTTGAGCGTTTACTTTGATTGTTTTAACACCAAAATGCAGTCGTCCGTCTATAGAACCCTTAGGAATAATTCCAGGTACCAACAAAGCTTTGAGTTATGTTTCTACATGCGCGATGCGACGAAACAAGCCGTGAACAAGGTGAGAGAGGTTGTGTGATGGATGGGATTCGCGTTCTTTTGCTGTATTATTTTGGTTTTGGTTTTATCGACCCAGCTCAACCAAGAATCAGGTAAGCATGTACAATGTGTCGATTTGAGTGTTTCACGTGACTTTTTATTGCAATGTTCCTTAATTAAATTTACATCAAGCTCGAGTAAAGGTTCTTATTGCATGGATTGAGCATTTATTTTGCTACAAATCTGCTTGAGAAATATTTAAGCTTACATGTACACAGAATATCTGTTCAAAGCCGTGGTATTATTTTACAAGGATTAGTTAATTACTATTAATTTAATCGATAAATAATTCAGGTCGTCTATTTTTAAGGCATTGGCTAAAGGCCAATCAGTTTGGTAACAAAACACAGTTTTCTTTACACTGCTTTACATAAGTAATAGCAACAAATTAACTAAAACAACGCTTATTACATCGTTTTTTTTTTTTGGCGTAAAAGCCAAAAAACGCTTACGAAGTTGTATGATCCTAGGGCTTATATGAACCGGGGTTTTACGGTATAATTATGGAAACCGTTAAGTTCAAAATTATTGTAAACCGACAAATGCATCTCATGAATGGATCCTTGAAGTCTGAAACAAACAAAATGAATGAAAATCTACCACTTGTTTCCAATGAACCTGTTTTTTGAAAATAGTTTAACTGGATTTTATTGCTTCTTAAAGATAATTGACCTCAATGTGAGACAAACAAGATAATTTCAAATTCTGAATAAGCCCTGTACATGTACTTGTATTTGTTCATATAATTTGGGACATGGGCCTCTTTTAGAGGAAGCTCATTATAACTTATTAAAGGGTGCACCTGACACTTTTGAAACAAAACAATGCGAAGAATGCACTTTCTTTAACAGTATAACACAGACGTCTCTTACAAACCCAAAGATACACACAAGTTCAACTGTTCGTTGATTTTATAACCATTTGAACTTGTCATTATTTGAGTGGTCTTAAATAATCAGATGGACAAAAATTACCGCATCATGCAGTGTTTACACTTAGAGTGAAAGGTTTTGGACCCCTTAACTGACTTTACATTGTACATTATCCTTGCATTTATTTATCTATTTTTCAAAGTAGTTATTTATTTGCATAATTATTCTGCTAGATGTTGTCACCCTTGCCTTCCCATTGATCCTTTCCGACAAAACACTTCTTAGCCCTTCCTTACCACCTCTCTGAAATGCAAGCTTTAAATGTTGAAGCATTAACCCGGAACCTGCAATCTTGCCACCCATCCCCTTGCTGACAACATTGGTAGTGATAAGGGGCTGAAGGGACTGTAAATTAACAGCCTTGTTAAAGTGGTACTTTGTGCTACTCACAGCAAAATTTGTGGTAAAACTAGATTCAAGAATTTGTTTTCTCGTTACTTCTTTGTAGGTCACAAGCTTCTGGAGAGCCCGGACATCTTCAAGGGAATCATGAGCACCATATGAAATGCCAAGAATATCAGAAACCAAACTTTCCTGAGAGTACTTCTCTCTAAGGGGCAGTGTTTTTTTAAATAATGTCAGGGTATCAACAAAACCCAAAACGCAATCTTGGAAGGAACTGAGAAGGTTACACTTTTTCAAGGAATGAATAATTCGTTTGCTGTCAAAGGATTTTGCATTGTGTGCAAATAGAACTACTGGCTTCTTTTTATCCTTAAGCCATGTGACAAACTTCTGGAGGGCTTCTTTTGCTCCTTCTGCAAGCACTGGCTTCCCCTTGTGGAACAAACGTCCCTGTGTTGCTGTTAGCTGGTGCACTCGTGATGCTGCAGCACTAATTCTCTTCTCAGGCAAGATGTACACGTCAAATTCATCTCTGTTATGGACAGCTGATAATTGAATGATGTCAGCATCAGTGGCTGAAATGCAAAATACCAATAAAAATTAACACTTTATTCATGGACTTAAATCCTGACATTGGCATTGAATAAGTACTAAGTTAAGTACTATATGATTGGCAATGTATTTTAAAGTCAAGGGTGCAGAGTTTATTATTTCAATTGGAAGTTTGGTTGAGCTACATGTATGTCCATTACCATGACAATATGTCTGGCTAAAAACAAGTCAAAATTTAAGAAATTAATTATTACATTATATAACATCTTTTGGGATGGAATCATATTACCTATGTTTTCAAAGATGAAACTCATTTTATGTTTATGGTGAAAGTAATTACCAAGGCTTGTTGTCTCCACATCAAACATGATCTGTAGTGATGAATTTATGGAGGGCAAACATTCACTCTGTGGTGCTGCAATGGGGGATGGAATTCCCTCTACATCACAGCTGTGCCACAGGCCTATATCCCTCTCGTATGTTGCTCCTTCCTTCACTGTACTCTGGTATTGACTGTTGCACCTTTCTTCTTTCAACTCGATCCTCCTTCGTTTTGCTTCTCTCGTTTCATTGCGCTGCTTTCGTTTTTTGGCTTTCTTGTCCTGTTGTATTGCTCTGTGACAGGTTACCCGGCCTGGTGATAGACAGTTTTCTTTGTTGACCTGTTTATGAAAATTTGTATGTTTCTTTTAACTCACTAGATAATCATTAACCATCAATCTGATTACCTGTGTATGGGTGACCCAATGTTCATTAGACCTTCCCAAGAGATTTGCTGAGAGAATTGCCAAAATTAAAACACAATGCAAATTATTAATCAAATCACCAAAAAATAGGGTATTTCACCCCCACTGTGGAATTTGGATTTTCCTTTTAATCAAAGTCAACATGTGCCTGGGTTCTGACCCCTTCCCCCTCCCATCACCCTGGGCATTGATTAATACATCATTTCACTTCTTGTAAGCCCTCATATACATGTAAGAAAGTAACTTTTTCCACTATGTAAATACTATAATCAGGAAAACTTGGTGGAAAAAAAACAAAAATAAAGATCCTATAACAGTGATGATGATTATTATTACCATTATGATTTGATTTTATTGTTAAGAGGGAATTGCAACTTTAGCACAACTAGAGTTTTCTGGTTTTTCCATAGTTTGTTGGGGGTTTTGTAGTGTAATTATGACTTTTGTGGTCACAACCCTTACCATTGACACATAGCCATGTCCCATGTTTTTCTGGCAAGCAGCTGCCTTTACTCTATAATCCAGGCTTTCTGAGCCGCTATAATGTCGAGCTTTAGGAGCTTTACTAGCCACAGTGTTATTAAATGACTCATTGGCCAGTGTGCTGCCACAAGGAGCCAGCTTCTCTGCATTTTGTGCAAAGATGGTAAACACTCTGTTTAGCTCAGCCCTCAGACTGTCTCCTTGTAAGTCTAAACCATGTGGTAAGGACTTGTGTCTTGCTGCAGGGTCTTTTCGGAACTGGCACCAATCTCCACACTGGTCATGTTTCCCATAAGCATGTGGAACTATGCTCAAAATCGCATCACGGACACCCTGTGGATCACCTTTATTTTGTGTGAGAGCGTAAGCGAAGCACTTTTGTAGATACTTGATGACTTGACTCGTGAGTTCTTTCTCTTGTTTCTGAAGCTTGTAAAGCCTTGTGCCTAACGATTTTTTAGCGTGATTGACATCACTCCATTTATCAACACCATGTTTTACTTGCTGGTGGACCAAGGCCATAGTGGTGCTGTCGTCATCACCTTTAAGATTAATTTAATTATAAGAAAATTTAAGAATTGAAATATAATGCTTAGTTTTTCTTATTCATATATGTAATAAGTTTGTTAATGTATGTTCATCTTATCCATTTTTATAACTATTAAATGTAGTAATTTTTTTGGTTTGTAGAGAGGGCTACAAGCTATAACTTTCTGTAACTGTTTTGTTGGTTTGAAGGTTTGCTTTGCTTTACTTGCCTATCATGGTAGATACTTGAAACGTGCTATCTTTGATGGTATTAAGCATTTCCACGGCTAGATTTGACTCCATGGCTTTCGAGCTACCGCCCCAGTTAACACGGCAGTCATGTTCTTTCACTTTTTGGGGGTCTGCTGATCTTTTGCAGATTCGGCAGGTCATTAATCTTGTTCCCACCCCAATCACCTTTCCACTTTCCTTTCCAATGAGGCTTCCATGACCTTCAAAAAATAATATAATAAGCAGTGTCATCAAAAAATTATTAGAATTAAATAACTTAAAAGTTTAAAAACAAGACAAAATTAACTACAGCCCCTCATTTAGATTAAGTTAAACTAAATTACGTGGAAGGAAAAGTCCAGACCAGAGGAATGTTAATTAATCTGGAATTTAGCAAGGCATACCTGACAGGCTATTGTAGCTTTTCCCATTGCTCCTTCGTTGCCAGGCCATGTCATATGATGCCGTTAGATGAGTCACTGGATTAGTCGGTTCCGAAGAACTTCCCTCTGAAAAATCAACACTACAAAACGACAATATGGGTTGGAGCATTTCAACATCAAAATGTACAAAATATTTTTATAACTGTTAGATAAAAGTCAATCATGAGCTTGAATTTATGATAAATTACATAGGTGAAATGATGTGAAATGCATCTCAAGCCAGCACAGTTCTGTTACCGCGACTTTTTTATTGAAAAAAATAAACGAGATTTAGTGGAGATTGTTATTCTTCCACGTAATTACCATTTTTGGCAAACCGATCGATCGCAGTAACTGTTGAAATCTCCCCGAATTTAATGACGAAAACTATTTCTTTAGGCCCAGCTCCCTGTTTTCACGGCGGTCCGCATTTTGCGTGACTATGATGTATAAAATCTTATAAAAACACATTTTACTATGACTTCTATCAATTTTGATAGCATCTATTTATTTACAGTGAATTACATTTACTTTATTGCTTAGTTGTCAAACATCATTATTTTGTCGGTTTCTTTGCACTAATAGATTGGAGACGACCACCTTTCACGTATAAAATGTTATGCTCCCGTTTAAAAATACACAACAAAAATTAGCATAACTACAAATGTGTGAGTCAACAGAGACAGAAACAAAGAAAACGGCAGTTCGAATCTTTTACTTTTAAATGGTTCTGTGATAGATAAACAATACATAAAATTCCAAATGCACAGCAGAGTTCGATATGTAATAGAAACATCAACTGACCTTTTACGAGTCTTGTCAACTTCTTCACGCAACGCCTCTCCGACAGTTCTTCTTGCCAAGCTTTCTAATCCCTTTCCTGCCTCACGTTCCCTTCTTTTTAATGTTTTCTGATGAATTACAGGAACATTAATTGCGGCCAATAAGTTGTTAACGTGTGTTTCTCCGACACCGGCGTGTAACATTCCTGAAAAATAAAGCGCTCGCGCTTTTAGCTTCAGTTCATTAAGGCTGAATATTTACTTTTGCGATGTTTCAAATTATCACAAATTATTGTATACATTTTTACACTTCTGAATTTTGTATTCTTAAGGTAAGGTATACTGAAAAAAAAAGAGTAAATAATTTCTTTCTGTGGATAAATTAAAAGAAATGCCATACCTGTGGCAAGTTTCGTGTTGACATCGTAAATTGGTACTCCCCGGCGCGAAACAGCTGATCGATGTGACTTGCCGGTGTAGACGGAATTCAGTTGGCCACAACTGCACTGGACATTTAAGAGGCTTGCCAGCCCATATCGTTTTTCGTTAATAATGTTTGCCAACTGCAGCGGTTGTTCACAGTCACTGCAGGCCTGAAGACCTTCAGCCAAAATCCCCAACTCCACCACTCTTCGTCCCTCGTCCCACATCACTTTGCTTTTGTCAGAATTTGTGTTTACTTTTTTATTTTCGCTTTCACCATTTTTTGGCCGTGGAACTGTAAGCCTCTTGGCACAAACTTTTCTTCGTTTTAGCTCGCCATTCTTAACAAATTTCCCACTTTTATTTCTGGTAAAGTTTTTTTTTTCACATTGCTTTTCGGTTGTCTCGGACGCCATGTTTATTTATGTTCTGACGTGTGCGTGACATTTTGCATCACGCGTAAATACCTGCGCAGAAAAGCTGCGCAGAAACAATTAGCGCGAACGTCCTTAAATCAGCTCTCAAGAGTTGAAAGGCAGAACAACCGTCTCTGGGTGGAAAAACAGCAAGACAATCGTCTATAGAGTTAGTGAAGTAGAAGATCAGGGCGTAAGACGAGTAAATCTTATGCTAATAGCCAACGAAAATGACAAACACTATTGCTACATAAAAAGCCTCAGCAGGCTTCTTTTCAGCCAACACAACACCGGAAATTAGGTTCACTTCTGCGAAAGGTGCCTTCAAGGGTTTTCATCACAGCACGTTCAGCAAGTCCACACGCCCTGTGGATTTGGCTTCACGGTTGTCCATTCGGATGGCAAATTATGTGGACCTTTCTACTGCAGAGGTGAGGACGCAGTTAAAGTGTTCCTGCATAACATTCAACAAGTGGAGAGAATCATCAGAAATAAGCTAAGGCTGAAAAAGCCCCTTTCCATGACAAGGGTAGACTGGGCAAACTACAACATGGCATCGGAGTGCAACATCTGCCATGAAAGTTTATATAAGGAAAACTTCTAGTAATCCGTTGAAGTTTACGATCCAATCACTGGAAAATACGTAGGTCTGGTTCACTGGAAAAGCAACAAGTGTTACTCCAACGCTTTCAAGACGTACATACAAGACGAGGAAACAGGCGAGCTGGAATCGTTCCCCTTTGTTGGCCCAAGGAACAAAAGGAGACAAAAAGAGGGTTTTAACTTCCAACAGGATGATTGGCTCTTCTGTGGAGAGTCTTTAGTCCAGAAATCGTATAGGGACTCTGTCAAAGACCACTGCGACATAACAGGCAAATATCGAGGTGCCGCTCATAGGGCTTGCAATCTGAACTACTTCGGAATCAACCCTGAAACAGTGGTAATCCCAGTTGTGTTCCACAACCTGAAAGGCTACGACGCTCATCTCCTGATGAGCGATATAGACGATATAGCCAATGTCTAGCTCCTACTACAGAAGGGAATCTACCCATACGAGTACATAGACTTTTGGGAACGATTCAATGAGGAGGTACTGCCAGAAAAAGATGCGTTCTACAGAAAGGTCAAAATGAAACACATCAGCGATGAGGATTATGAGCATACACAGGCAGTGTGGAATGCGTTCGAGTGCAAAAATCTCGGAGACTATCACGACCTGTACCTCAAAACGGAAGTGATGCTTTTGGTGGATGTTTTGCAGAACTTCAGAGCAACCCACATGAAGCATTACAGCCTCGATCCAGCACATTACTGCACAAGCCCTGGCCTCAGCTGGGACGCTCTCCTGAAATACACAGGTATCAATCTGGAGCTCTTCACAGAAAAAGATTACAGCATGCACCTATTCGTCGAAAAGAGAATGCGTGGCGGCATTTCCATGGAGAGCAGGTTTTACTGCCAGGCGAACAACCCCTATCTTGAACACTACAACCAAGATCAGGAAACAATCTACATCATGTATCTTGATGCAAACAATCTCTACAGCTGGGCCATGAGTCGGCATCTCCCAGTTGGTAAGTTTGCTTGGTGTAGAGTATTTTCGACAGAAGGCCAAATCAGGAAGTTGTCCCCAACTAGAAAGTGGGGCTACATCTTCGAGGTGGATCTTAAGGCTCCCGAAGAGTTGCACGACGAGCACAACGCCTATCCTCTAGCACCAGAAAAACAGAGTCGGCGCTGTTCGAGGGCCAAGCAGAGGATAAAACTGAGAAGCTGCTCCTAACACTTAAGGACAAAACCAGATAAGTCCTGCATCACAGGAATCTGCAGCAATACCTTGAGTTAGGAATGAAGCTGAAAAAGATTCATAAGATCCTAAAGTTCGAGCAGAAGACCTGGATGGAACCATACATCAGACTGAACACTCAGCTTAGGACTAAAGCTACATCAGACTTCGAAAAGAACTTCTTCAAGCTGATGAATAACTCAGTCTTCGGCAAAATCTAATACCATAACTTTATAAATACAATTTCATAGACACGCATATATAAAAAGCTAAAAATACAATATTAATATGTAAGAACAAAAAATAAAAATAAATATAAATAAAATGGAGAACCTCAGAAACCGCACAGACGTGAAGTTGGTTCGTTCCGATGAGGAAAATAAGATAAGAAAGCTTATCTCAAGCACTCTCTATGTCAGAGCTACAGTCTTTGATGAAAGCCTTGCTGCAATTCAGATGCACAAGGATAAAATCTTCCTTAAGGTGGCTCGATATAGTTTTTTTGGCGCGCGCAGATTGGGTTCTAATTTACCCGCGGGACTTTTAAAAATTTGAGTCATGCAAGAAAAAAGATAAACAAACATGGCCGCAGCACTCTTGTCGCGATTTTATTTTGCGCCGGCCTGGTAGACTGTAATTTTCGCGTGTATGGAAGCTAGGTTTACATTCTTCTTTCTTTGGTGGTAATGTGTTTTACCGAGAAAAAGAAAACAGGGCGTTAAAGTTCCCTGACAAGAATGCAGTGAAGAATGGTTTCGCGATCGACAACTCAGCCCCGCATTGACGCAATTTTCCTCTGAATACGAGAGAGTTTATTTTGGGCTGTTTTTAGGGGCAGTGTATTGTCTTAATCTAGCCTCTAAGAGTAATGTAAAATGTGTTGGGGAATACAGTTCATCTTCTAATAAGAACAAACAGCAACAGAGCGTGTGCGCGATGAAGTTCCCACCCACTGCATGACATTTGCGGTCGATTCTCGTCATCAATTAGATAAGAAAATGCACAAAAAAGGGTTATTCAGCTACGAACCACAAGAGGAAAAAAAAAGCAAAAAGGAAGCTGACATTGTATGGCTTTTGATGAAGCAGCAAATCAGAAATACTCAAAGGAGAAAATTAGGAAATCTTCAATCTGGCGTTCAAGAAAAGACACAACAACACGGCTACAGTGATTATCAATTTGTAGTTTTTGACACGGAGACAACTTCTTTCGATAAAATAGCAGCTATAACTAAACAGGTAAACACTTACAATTGCTATGTGCATGCTACCAAAATGCAATATCAGCTACTACGCTTCTCGATTTAACAAACTGTCAGTGGAATCGATAAATGGCCAGAAAACTTTGCTCAAAGAAAACGTTCCAGTGCAGACTTCATCTGAAAGATTTCACCACTTTTCTCTTCAGTATTAAATGCTAGTGCAAATTGCCACAATGTTTTGATCGGCCACAATTCTTTTGTTTTTGACACTCCCACATTGCTACGCTGTCTTAGGCATGAGTTCAAAGAAACACTTTCATCCATGAAAAATTTTATTCGCCGACAGTCTTCACCTTGTCAAAACACCCGAATCGCTCAATCCGGGCGGAAAGCCCTGTAGAAGCAATCTTCCATCGCAGTGTCCATCGGTTTTTAAATCAGTTTTTAATGAAGAGCTTTTCAGCACATGATGCTTTGGAAGATGTCTATGCTCTCCATCGCGTATTATTTCAATCCCCGTCGTTGTAAACAACGGCAATGTAAAACCCGCCTCCTTCGCTTTCGAAGACATGGTATTTTTAGACGAACGCTTCCAGCGTGTGCAATTTCAGGGATAACATCTTTTCTCAGAGTAATAATGGGCTGGTAAAGCAAAGCTTCCTACAAAAAATTGCGGAAAGTGGCCTGTCCTACCAGGACTTACAGCATCTTTAGAGAAGCTTTGGTCGCAATTTTGAGCAGAGCGCCGACAGCAGCGATTCCATCCACACCACGAGGAACAAAGCATCCAGCGATTTTAGCCAGAATTGTTTATCATTTCGAAGGCAAGTAATGTACCAGCCATTACTAGACACGATTCATCCAAAAGATAACAGTTTCTATCTCACAAAAAGCTGCACAGCGCGAAAGAGATTTGTCTATAAATGAATAAACAAGAATAACATCCGCAAATCGACCACAAAATCCGCGTGGCGGAGTGGCGTGACAATTGCCGCGCATGCGTAATTGCCGATCTTGTCGTGTCAAAATTTTCAGAAATTTGAAACTTCCGAAGTCCACACTTCCGCTTCCGCTCGGTAATTTTTTTTATTTTTTGCATGTTGACTCCGTTCTATCCAAAGTGCGTTTTACGCGATTTTGAAAAAATTCTGTCAACAGAGAAAAAAATTACCAACGAATTCTAAAAAACGCGTTTTTTCTTTAAAATTTCTGACAGATTTTTTTTAAAGTTGGTACTCAGGTAGAACACTATGGTCGAAGGCCGTATGCAAAATTTAAACAGAATTCACCGTGGAATTTTAAAGATAATTGAAGATATGTCTGTTTTGAGGCCCTACTTAAAAGCCCAATGGTGTTGCCATGGCAAGGTCAACCTCGATACATGCATGGCAAATTAATACTGTAATATTATCTTGATTTCGGTGTAAAATGTGATGACGATCCACAAAGTATAACTCTAATTGTTTTGCCTCCAAATATACTATACAGGGAAACCAAAATACTATATCGAGCCACCTTAACCGCCCAATCTATACTGGCATGTGCATAATGGATTTGAGCAAAATCCTGATGTGCAACTTCTATTACAACTATCTTAAGCTAAAGTACGGCTCGCGCTGTGATCTGTTATACACAGACTGACAAAAAGCCTGCTCCTTGAGATCAAAACAGCAGATGTATACATAGACATGGAAAGTCGCCTGCATGACTTCTACGATTAAAAGCGACTTCCCGAAATAGCACTTTCTTCACAGCCAAGAAAACAAGAAGGTCATCGGGAAAATGAAGGATGAATGTGCGGGAAGCCCAATCTCTGAGGTAATGTGTCTGTCAAAGTGTCTACGTTCTAAGATGTGCTAGACCATGCTAGGCAACGCAAAAAACATAAAGAAAGCCAAGGGCACAACAAAAGTGGTTACAAGTAAGGAGATAAGGCACCACGACTACAAGAGGGCCCTCTTCGACAAGGTAACCTTCAGGCACGGCATGAACATGCTGCGTAGTGAATGCCATCAGATCTTTGGTCTGCACGTGAACAAGGTGTCGATCTCAGCCTTTAATTAAAAGCGCTGGATTGCTGACGATGGTATACACACACATGGGCACAAAGAGATCAGGTGGCAGCTGCAACAGCTGCTACAACAGGCAGCTCTTCGCGGACGAAGCCTCGCATGGGTCAATCGTAAAGGTAGTACAGGATCGGCTCTCCAGGCTTTGTAATAGTTCTTTCAATATTTAAGACCCTCAAAGACCATATTGGGTCTGAAGCGAGCCTGCTACCACCTTCTAATTCGCCAGGTTGGTACAAATATCTGACATTTACTCTAATTGGGAGCTTTTTTTCGTTCACTCTTACAGGCCTCGAGTATTTTGTCGAAGGTTCGGCAGAAAAAAACCTTACAGACCAATATTTGTTTTACCGATTGTAAGTAAACTAATAGAAAGGATCGTTTTTAACCAACTCTACTCCTTTCTGGTTGAAAATGATTTACTTGCAGACTCTCAACATGGGTTTAGGCCAAAACATTCAACCTTAACAGCTCTTCTTGAAGCCACAAATGAATGGTATCTAAATATTGATAACGACCTGTTAAATGGAGTCCTCTTTTTGGACTTAAAAAAAGCTTTCGATACAGTGGACCATAACATTTTACTAAAAAAGCTTGAACTCTATGGAGTAGACCCTCATGCTCTCCAATGGTTCACTTCGTATCTTTCGGGACGCCAACAAAAGACATATGTAAATAGTACTCTCTCAAATTCTCTACCTATCGCCTGTGGTGTTCCTCAAGGATCCATTCTTGGACCCTTATTATTCTTAATTTATATAAATGATCTTCAAATGTGTACATCTTCTTCTGCTACCAAAATGTACGCAGATGATACATGTCTTTTCGCCAGTGCACAAGATCCTTCTATATTACAGAGTAACCTAAATGAAGGTCTAAAGAAAGTTCTATCATGGCTACATGCTAACAAACTTACATTAAATATTAAAAAAAATAAGTATCTCATTATAGCTAGTCACTATAACTTAAATCACATGGAACATGATTTTGAGATCAACATTAATGAAATACCACTAAAAAGAGTGAAGTCTCATAGATATCTTGGGGTTGAAATTGATGAGACTTTAAGTTGGCATGTACAAGTTGATGCCATTACCTCCTAATAGACAAATTTATTATATACGTTAGAGAAGTTGTTATAACTGGAGCTGCTTCTTTTAGTAGTCTACATGATATTCCATCAAGACCACTCGCTTTGTCCAATGGCATTGACTGAATTAACCTGTATACTATATCACTAGTAGTTTCCATAAGTGAGAAACTGTGTTGAGATGGCGTTATGTACTTATCAAAATTTATATTTGCCTCAGGGATGCTGTTTGCTAGATTTGGTCCCACTTGTACGAAATGAGCATTTAATACATTACATATCTCACTGGGAGAGGTATACGACATGCCATCAACCGTAATATCCTTTATTTCAGTCGGGAGGGAATCCTTTCCCATGATCATATTCACCCCCTTCCATGCATTTTTGATATTGTCCAGGTTTTCGTTAAAATAATTATTATAATACGCCACCTTAGCTAATTTGATGTTGGCATTCACTCTATTCCGTACATGTTTGTAGTTCGTCCAGTTTTCATCTGTTTTAAATTTAGTTGCTATTTTCTTAAGTTTATCCCTTTCGAACATTTGTCTCTTTAGTTCGGGGGTCAACCAGGGTGCAAAGGCATTTCTAATTTTTCTCTTGCGAAGTGGTGCATGTATGTTAGAGATCTTCAGGAAAATCTCTTTCCAGATTTCCCATGCATGATTTGGATTTTCGTCATTTTGGATAATATGCCACGGAGCCAGATTAAGATCATATCTAAAAGCATTGGCATCAAAATTTCTAAATTGTCTACTAGTAATAATCTTAGAATTTCTTTTAGGAACGCATAGTTTTCTAACAGCATAGATGAGAGAGTGGTCGCTTATGCCTATGTGACAGACTCCAGAATGAGAATATTGACTACGATTATTTGTTAAGAATAGGTCAATAGTGGTAGCCGTATGTCTAGTTATACGAGTGGGTTCTTCAATAAACTGATGATATTGATAGAGATTGCATATATCTAACAGTTGTTTGGTTTGGGAATCGTGAGGGGAGGCACCCACATCACAATTTAAATCCCCGATGATATTCGTTTCAAGGTCTAGAGATTCAAGTCTATCAATGAGGGATTCGAAGATCCTCATAATATCAGAGGTAGCAGCAGGAGGTCTATACCAAGTACCAACAATAAAAGGTTTACTTTTAGGCTTTGTAACTTTGATACAAAGCCATTCAAGTTGGTCTTCATTGTATTCATACATACGTTCATAGTTTAGAGAATTTCTAATGTAAAGTGCCACTCCCCCACCATTTCGGTTACGATCTTCCCTTTCCAAGGTGTAACCCTGTATGCCAATTTCTCTATCTATAATAGACTCATCTAAACGTGTTTCATTAATTGCAAGAATATCAATCAATTGTGAATTCATATAAAAACGTAACTCATCAACTCCTTCTCTTTGATTGTCTCAGCAGGTTTCTTGCCAAGCAATCTGGTTACTTCATTGTTCAAGGCAGTGACAACTTCAGGAAGCCTTTTGACCCACTCAGTCAACCTCTTGTTGTTTGGTAGCCTCGTTTCGACAGCATATTGGTAGCCAAACAAACGTTCAGCTAGAGTGCGGTTGAAGCGCCCCACGGTCTCTATAAATATCAACACGATCGCGGCGAATAAAAGTTTTGTGGTTTTCCATCACCTTAGTTAGGCGCCCATGAATTCCCGGCCAGGATCAAATTGCAACAGTTGAGGCCATTTCAAAGGCCCGCGCTTGTAAATCTTCTCAAAGGCTTTCGCAACTTTTTAGATGTCAGAGGTTCTGCTTCTTTGTAGCGACTGGCAATGTCAACAACGATGAAGGTGTATTTGATTGCTTTCGCCCTCTTCCTCTACCAATAGATTAGTGTCATGCGGTAAAAAAGGTCTACTTGATGCACTGCATTGGACGAGAAGACGTCAAGCTTTGGTCGAGGAATGTGGCCTGGTGCGGGGAGGAATACCCGTCCTGCTAGAGCGCTTGCTTGGCCAACCACTGCTTCGTAGTATCTTCAGATACCTTTGCCGCATTGGATAGCTTTTTCACAGCGGCAATACCTTTCCAGTACCCTTGCGGGCTGTAGTAGACCTTTGTGAGTTTGGCGTCCCTAATATTATGTATATTTTTAAGTTAAAGGCTCGTCAGATTTATATAGAGGTTCTTCTTCCATGAGTTCATCATCACGATTTTCTGTGCTTTCTTTTGATACAAGGTTGATGACTTCTGAGAAGAAGTAGTAGTTTGTTTTAAGCCAAAAGTAAGTGAGGCCAGCCCACCTAATGAAACTGATAACATTGCCGGGATCCATAGTATATAAATAGGAATTTTTACAGGAAGCGAAAGGCAGCTTAACCAAACGCAAGGGCGCCAGTACCGACAAACATGAGTTCGCCTTGTTTTTGCTTCTCACTGGGCTTATAGAAGTCTGAGAACTTAGGCTCTTTGAACACCGTGATCTGATCGTGTTGGTGAGCTTGGTTGTATAGTTTGAAGGCGTAGTCGGTGTTAGCGAAATTTTGTTTTGCCTGATCTTTGCTTCCATCATTTGTTGCAATTCAATAGAGAAGCTTGGTTCGGTCTTTCTGATATTTGGCATAGGAAGCCTGGTAAGCCTCAAGAGCTTTGTCGTGCCTAACTTTTTCTTCTTGTGCGGCATTGGGGTCGTTGGCGGATAGGATTGAGTAATGCTCCACCAACCATAATAGCAATGCTGGCCGTTGTGTGTATATGTTATGAATTATTAAAAAGTTGTTTTTCACATCGAAAAAGGGAGGATTTTCGGGTCCTCGAGGTATTGCTTTAGCGCAATACTTCCCGCCATAACCGCTGTGAACTTCACGTAGTTCATCACATTCGAGCTGGTGTCAGCTGTGAATGTCTCTTTGACGTTTTTTTTTTTTTTTGCGCTTCAACCAATGCCAGCAGTTGCGCCCAATAGCGTTCAAAATAACCTCACATTGGTAGTACACACCCAAAGCGGAGCAATTAAGCCACCAATCCGAAGAATGTAATAGCCTGAGATGTTGCTGTTTGATTCTTCCTCAGTAGATGACGAGGCAGTGGCAGGCGGGAGCTCCTTTGATGCCGTTGTAGGGTTTGCTTTTTGTTGTTGTTTTTTTGCTTTGCGAGCCAGATGGTTGTGTTCTGCTAATCTCTTCCCAGCAGGAACGCGGCCAGGGTTTTTTGCAGGCTTGGTTGCTGGGGCATCAGTAGTGATGTGATTGCTCGGTGGACTAGAAGCAGAGTTAGTTTGTTCAGGTTGTATCTCCATCAGGATATATAATAACTTTTTTAAAAAATTCTTGAAAAGAACTAGGGAATCACTCACTAAGGGGGACTTGCCAGGTTCTTACATCGGTTCCTCACTATGTTCCTCGCCAGGTTCCTCACCAGCGTTGAAAACAATGTGTTTTGTTGGTATCAGAGCAGCATTGGCTACCGATAACAATCGTCCACATCGCAGTGCAATGTTGCCAGCAATGGATGACGGCTCACTGTTTATGATGTAGTCATTTTTGAATTCGTTCTGCAGTTCTTTCACATCATCAACCGAGACAAGCATGCCAACACCCTTGCTGACAAGCATCAGAAAGCTGTCAATCAGTGACTCGGTCGTCTTGTTGCCTACGTAGGCTTCATACCTTTTGCAGTAGTTCGCAACCAGCTTGTCTGTGAGGCGTTTTACCTGCTCGTATGTGAGATGGACGCCGATAGCTTCTTTTGATTTGCCAGTCGAGACAAGAACTACCACTCTCTTACTTTGAGGTGGAGTGTTGTCTGTCGGGAGGGCACTGCAGATGGCATGAGCGCCGTCTTGTAGACGTTAGGCAACGTAGTCTGTAGCAATCTGTCTCACTGGAGAGATCTAAAATGTCTGCAATGTTTTGGCCTGTATATTTTTGTTATTTCGTTTCTTTGCTTCACATTCGCAATGTCACATATTCAAATTATATTTAGACCTATTGCAGAAACGCCCAAATAAGCAAAATTCTTGTTCTCTTAGATTTACCTTCATTTTTTCCGGTACAGTCTAAAATCTTTCAGCTTAGCATTCGATTGGGTTCCCACAGACAAAAAGACCATGTCTATTTCCTAGACACGCCGTCACGTCAATGGGAATTAACCGCTTCTGTCTAATTTAGTAGAAAATCCAGCAGTTGATTGGCTTCTCGAACACAGGCCAGAGCTGTTACAAAAAAAGTCCTACAACATATATTATTTCGCCAAGCGCGATCCTGATGAAACGATTTGTGAAAAGATCACGAGACTGAATATTTTGCCAAACCAATTTTATGCTACGCTAGCGATATTTTCGGCACCGAAACGTGGGGGGACTGTGCTCCTAACTCTAATCCAAATTCTCGTTTGGGGGGATTTTTTTAAGCAAAAAAAGTTTTGGGGGGGCTATATCCACTTTAAGTATAAATATTAGCGGCTCTGTAATTTTTTTACTAAGATTTTTTAACTTTTTATTGTAAATATGTTTTAACCTGAAGAAGGCCGAAACGTTGTCAATACATCTCTGGGCCAGTTAAACGTTTGTCTCTTTCACTCATTTAAACTTACACTCATCTACAATTTCGCGTGAAGACACTGTATCTCTTTGGATTCTTTTACCTTGGCCTTGTAGCGCTGTAGTCTATGAACAACTTTAGAACAGTTTTTGTAGTATCAATAAGACAAACGATTGACCACACTTACCTATACAAGGCCTTAAGATGTCTTCACCTTGCTTCTGAAACTTCCATTCAACCAATTCTTTGGCCCCACACTCAAACGAAACACTGTCTCCCTTAAATGTTTCAAACTCAAGATCCTCTCCACTTCTCAACGGAACAACTAAATCTGAAACTATACAAAAGAAACAAGTATTATAAGGCGTTTTCTAATCCGGCGTGAATAAAATTATACATTGACAACAGCATCTAATCGTTGTTTTCTTGGCTTTTCCTACATCTCACCGATAAGTGTTCAGCTCATTGGCTTTGAATCCAAAACTTAAATGTAAATTTCGCGATGTGAACCGAACACAAATAAAATAACAAATAAACCAGGCTTAGAAGTTCTATACTTTTAATCTAAACAACTAATAAAATCAGCTGATGTGAATGGTAAGCAAGGTTATCGCAGTGGATTGGCAAGCTATTTAAATTAGAACATGAATACTAACTTTTAATCATACGGCTATCTGACAGATTGTATTCTTTTCTCTGACCGTGAAAAAGCACTTCAAGAAGACAAGTGTAATTTCCTTCATCTCCTAAACCAGCAGATTCAATAACCAGAGGTCCAAGAGCAAGGGCAAGGTTATTCCAGTCGGCATTTTCCACGCTCCGCTTTAATATGCCATCTTTATACCATGAAATCCTTGTCAGCGACGGCGACCAATTTCCCCAGTTCCCAGTCAAGTTGCAAACGATTATGATGTTGTCACCATATTGCAGCACTTGGTCTTTAGACAAATGTACAGAAACACGGGGAATTTCTATTCCTAAAAATCACATTGCAGTGGTTATTATGCAATAACATACTCCCCACCGAAATTCATCCAAGGCAGCCAAAGCTGCGATTACCCTGCTTAGCAGGCTCAAGTGGGGAGAGAAGGGGAAGGTTAAAGGGAACTGGAGATCAACGAACAGGTTTCCCTTCCCATTTTTCCTCGCGTTTTTCTTCCTCTCCCACTTTCCTCCCTATTTTCACCTGTCACGCAACTTACGGGGACGGTCAATCAAAAGGAACTCATCCTTCATTTTTTAAATAAAATTGATCATTTTTAGATGTTTTTTTAGTTGTAGATCCTATATTATTTTTACATTATTTCTTTAGTTTTTGAGAGGCACAAGCATTTAATTGTCAATTTTTTTTATATTATTTTGAGTAGTTAATAAATAAGAATGCAGAATGGAACTAAGAAAACGCAAAAATTAAACAACAGAATTCCGGCCAAACTGCGTGAATGAGTTCGATCAAATTTTGACATGTGGATTTTTGGAATCAGGCTTAGTAGTTCTATACTTTTAATCTAAACAACTAATAAAATCAGCTGATGTGAATGGTAAGCAAGGTTATCGCAGTGGATTGGCAAGCTATTTAAATTAGAACATGAATACTAACTTTTAATCATACGGCTATCTGACAGATTGTATTCTTTTCTCTGACCGTGAAAAAGCACTTCAAGAAGACAAGTGTAATTTCCTTCATCTCCTAAACCAGCAGATTCAATAACCAGAGGTCCAAGAGCAAGGGCAAGGTTATTCCAGTCGGCATTTTCCACGCTCCGCTTTAATATGCCATCTTTATACCATGAAATCCTTGTCAGCGACGGCGACCAATTTCCCCAGTTCCCAGTCAAGTTGCAAACGATTATGATGTTGTCACCATATTGCAGCACTTGGTCTTTAGACAAATGTACAGAAACACGGGGAATTTCTATTCCTAAAAATCACATTGCAGTGGTTATTATGCAATAACATACTCCCCACCGAAATTCGTCCAAGGCAGCCAAAGCTGCGATTACCCTGCTTAGCTGGCTCAAGTGGGGAGAGAAGGGGGAGGTTAAAGGGGACTGGGGATCAACGAACAGGTTTCCCTTCCTATTTTTCCTCGCGTTTTACTCCCTCTCCCACTTTCCTCCCTATTTTTTCACCTGCCACGCAACTAACGGGGACGGTCAATCAAAGGAACTCATCCTGCATATTTTGAATAAAATTGATTAGTTTAGGATGTTTTTTTTAGTTGTGTGAGTAACCTAGGACAATCTGAGAATTAGGCTTTATATAGTACAGTACAGTACAGCGCAGCACAGCACAGCACAACACATAACGATGCAGTGGAGTGCAGTGCAATATAGTACGGTACAATACAGTGTAGCACAGCAGTAGTGCTAAACATTTCAGTACAGTACGGTACAGTACGGTACAGTACGGTACAGTACGGTACGGTACGGTACAGTACAGTACAGTACGGTACAATACCGTACAGTACAGTACAGTACAGTACAGTACAGTACAGTACAGTACAGTGCGTTAAGCGAACAAAATAGATTTCTGGAATACTGACTTACCTTTTTCACAAATAAAACCAGGTGCTAACATATCACACTTAAAATCATGCCATGTACCAGTATACATCGCTAACATGGCGCAATTCTCTGGTGGGTTCGGTTGAGGTTGATATAAATCTCAGTTTGAATATGTCAAATCAGATCCATCCTCCCAAGACCACTTTGAAGGATTTTCAAGGTCACGGAACAAGCCAAGACAGAACATTTCATGGCCCGCCACCGCATTAAATGTTGTTCGCCCCTTGCCAAAGATATATTCATTTTCAGCTTGTGAATGCACAATTACAAGAGTCGCCCCATGTTCTCTGCAGAGGTTACTTGCACTAAAACAATTTCCGGGTGAATTTCCAAATAAGTAGCACGAATCAAAATTCTGGATCCAGTTGTTTGGACATGCACCTGAAAAAAAAGCACATAAACAAATTAACAAGTACGAAAGGGAGGAAGGAAGGAACTGGGGAGAAAGAAATAGGAAAAATGAATCGATGGGATAAAAGAAGAGAAATACAAACAGCAAGCTAAGCTGAGAAAAATGCAGGAAAGTCGAAGGCAATAAAGCAAACACATAAATTGAACTCGCATCAGAATGCCAATTCTGTTATTGTTTGACGTCAGGTTCGACACGATGCTTTCGTTTGTTTGCATGTAAAAAAATACAAATCAAAACTTCTCTTCCAAGTAAAAAAGCTTTCTGCTTTTGAGGCGAGGACTTCCACAGAAAAGAAAGTGAGAAAGTGCTAAATGTTGCATTACAATCATGATATCAAATTTTCCCTGTCAGAATAGCCGCGATCCATTATCAACTTGAAAACATCAGTGCTATATCGAGGTGACTGGTCAGCTGCCGAAAAACTCTAGATTGGCAGGTAAGTCTTTTAGAGGTTGTTTGGAGTCAAAATGTAAGAAATACTTTTCGAAAAGTACTCGAGTTTTGCAATTTCATGTGTCCGCGTGTTTATTTTCTTGTGAAGCTACTGTAGTTTTCATGGATTCTCTGATAACTTTGGAAAAAATTAGTCAGTACACCTTAATTTCAAAAGAATCGTGAAATAATGAAACACTTTTTTGCCGAAGTCTACTTCTTTATTTGATTTAGAAAGATAAGATTTCTTTTTAGTTTATCATGGCACCTATTTCGCCTATCAAATCTTTTTCTAAATTTTATGCAAAGAAGTTGAGAAATGACACGATGCGACTTCGAAAAACGTCACTTGCCTATAATAGAGAATAAAGAAAATCAATTGTACGTAAAAGCACGAATGTGTTTACGAAAGAATACACTAAAAATCATGCTTGCCAGTAATCGAGGGAGGGAAGACTTTAGTCGGATGCTTTTCGGCTTCGGAGCGGCCAGCGTGGCTTCAGCCTTGTTTTTATATCTTCATCAATATTTGTCAAAAACGGTCTTTTTGGAAACGCTCTGCTCATCTCTAATTCTCCTATTCGACGTTTGTTTGATTCAACTGGAACGGTTGTTTTTCTGCTTTTGTTATAGACTTCTTTTATTCGCAAAAAAGGCCACTGGCAAACGATTTTAGCAGATAAACAAAAATTTCAAACAACGGGAGTTTGGCCGCCAAAGCAAAAACTTGTACTGATTGGAAATAACAACATGCCGGCCTTTCCTTGGATTTTATGCCTAGATAATGCTTGTTATTGTGTAAAAAAAACACTAGTCTAGTTTGACTTGAAGTTTTGTTGCAACTTTGAAAGGAGAAAAGGAGCCAATGCAAACAATCTTAGTAAGGAAAGGCAAAACGTTCTGCTGATCGACGCGGCATCGCGTACAAATAGCTCAAAATAATTTCATTACCGAGGCTCTGTCGTTTGCAAAATAGAGAAAGAATTTACCACTTTTAGGCTGCAGAAGGTCTATAAACACATTTTAATAGATTTTTGAGAACTTTATTTAACTCGTAAAATTAGAAACTGAGCCAGGAAGTTGACAGTTTGAAATAAAAACTGGGAGGAACTTAGCCTTTATACATATGCTTCGCCCGTTCGCGTTTAAAAAATAACCAGTGTCTCGCACGACTATCGCGCAAAGCGCAGAACGTATGCGCAATAACAATAAGAGGCACCGTCCTTAATGTTTGAATTATTTAGTTTTTAAGTATACACGCGGGAAAACCATTCTAAGGACAAATTTTCAGCATACAGTGTATGTTTACAGCGCGGCTACTGTCACTGCGGTCACCCAGACAAAGTTAAAGTTAACCAATCACAAAGCATAACGGGAACAATAGATTCCAACATTTTTTACTTCAGCCAATGATATGTCGAGTACAGAACAATGAAATTTAACTTGTTCGTTCGCCACGAAAACAGATCAATACAAATTTTGGCTGTACGGCGTTGGGATTTCAATTAACTTCGATTCCATTCCTTTTAAACTAGACTAGACTTAACAGCACAATTTGGAAGGTAAATATCAGCGATGTTAGTGAAAGGGAAGCTCCAAACTGTGTAAAAACAGGGAATACGACGGCCGTACCATATGTCTCCACACATAAAAGTGCGTGGCGGATTTCGAATAATTTGTTCGCTCGTGACAAATTCAAGTTTTCTCTACGGCGTCAACCGGGGTTTTGGTAGTCCCATTTGGAAAATAAATACACGTGATGCCAGTGAAGGAAGGCATTCTAAACTGCATAACGGTATCAGTGAAAGTGACGGTCATAGTTAGGCAAAGTGCATGACGGATTTGCAAACAAAGGAGACATGGCTTGTTAGCCGCCGTGGTTCAGTTAAGCTTTATGCGCTGTCGGATCTTTGATTTCCACGTCATTTGGAAAATTCACGCGCTGGGTTCTGGCAGTACGATTAAGCTGAAATAAAATTTTAAAAAAAAATCAAAAATGCATAAAAACAACGAAAACACGGCTCATGTGAATGGACTGCTGCTTATGTATACAGGCCCGTTAATTTGTTGCATATGAATACCCTCCTGTTGCAAAAACACGTTAAAAAGGTACTTGGGAGCATAGTCACGTGACTAATGACATCATCGCACTAAGTCAATTAAAATAGGTATTGCATGGTGGGTTTAAATAACATGTGATGTGGCATCCTCATTCACTGAAAAGTTATCAGTTTGCGAATTTACAATTACAAGAGTCGCCCTATGTGCTCTACAGAGGTAACTTGCACTAAAACAATTAATTTCCCAAATAAGTAGCACGAACCCAAATTCTCGATCCAGTTGCTTGGAGATACACCTGAAAGAAACAAGCACACAAAGAAATTAACAAGTAAGAAAGGGAGGAAGGAAGGAAGGAAGGAAATGGGGAGAAAGAAATAGGAAAAATGGATCGATGGGATAAAAGAAGAGAAAAACAAACAGCAAGCTGAGAAAAATGCAGGAAAGTCGCAGGCAATAAAGCAAACACATAAATTGAACTCGCATCAGAATGCCAATTCTGTTATTGTTTGACGCCAGGTTCGACACGATAGCTTTAGCTTGTTTGCACGTAAAATAAATTAAAAATCAAAACTTTTCTTCCAAGTAAAAAAACTTTCTGCTATTGAGGCGATGACTTCCACAGAAAAAAAAGTGAGAAAGTGCTAAATGTTACATTACAATCATGATATCAAATTGTCCCTGTCACACAGCCGCGGTTATATGCTGCATTTTTTTTTTCAAGCTACAATGGAGGTCATAAGTAGTTGGAACACTCAAACAATGTTAAAAAATATAGGTAAATATGTGTTCGATCGTCAAAATTCAACATTGCTTGGGGGAAGGGGATATATTATTTCACTAGCATCTTGGTAAGTGTCCCAACACTTATGGCCTGCACTGTAGCTAGCTTGGTTAGCGATACTCTGCTGCGGAACCCGAGCCATGGGTACTTCTCAGTTGGTTAACAATCAAGTACCAACATTGTCCAATTGGCTGATGATACGGGGTGCCTCCTAAACGAACTGCCGACAAGGATGAAGGACAAAAAAAAAATAGGGGAACGAGTCAGAAGGGTTCAAGGTGCCCCTTCGACCTGATGATACGATACAACTTTGACCGAGGAAAATTCAAAATAACAATAGCTGCGGCACTAAAACTATGTGTCATCGATCTTACCTAGCTATACGGAAAATGTACCAAGGTATAAACCAAGCAATGAAATGTGGAGTTTTAACAACGAGATGCCAACTGCAGGCTCAATGTCATTTTCATGATTACAAAAAAGCAAATTATCACTGACATTTTTTAAATGCAATTAAGGTTTGAATTGTTTAGTTTTTAATGGGGGTTAAACTTAACTGCAGTTTTAGAGTAGACTGCAAAACAGTCGTTTTTTTTTTTTTTTTTTCGCTGGCTCGCTCGCAATGGCGCGAAGCGCCAAAAGCGTCTGAAGCGTGGATACCCGCGCGCGAAGCGCGCGAGCCTCAAACGCCCTGCGGGCGTGTGAGGCGAGAAAAAAAAACGACTGTCATCTTTCCATACAACGAATTCGTTCTGACCAGGGAGTTCAAAATTATCGCTTAGATGTCAAAAATTGCTGGACAGCTCCACCCACATTGTAAATTTGATACTGGCTCGATGTCTTATTTTCACGGGAAAATACATGGTAGCGTGTCATTGTTAGTTTTAGAGTTTTGGTTCTCCAAAATGTAAGCGCGTTCGGCTAAACCTAAATGTATGTTTGAGGTTTACTAAAGAACCGAAATTCGAATCTTGCTTAAAGAGTATACAAAAGTAATCACTTGCATCCGTAAGAATTACAAAACAACTAACATGCTGGAGATTCAAATATTTCGAACCGGATGCAATGACGCCATACGTCTGACAATGGAGGTACTGCCTAGCTCCGAGAAACACGTCAACTTAAACGCAGAATGAACTTTGAGGAGTTAAAAACAATTGCAAGATGCTACTATTACAATATAGACCGTGACTATCGCATATGACTCGGATCTTAGACTCTTTTAGCTGTGACGAAGAAACACTATTTCGCGAGTTATGCTAACCGCAGACTTGCGCTCACATTAAATCCCCTGTTAAATCATTGACTGAGAAAGAACTGCAGCGAATAATTCCTATTTAAGCGGCTACTACTGATCTTGCAACTCTTTCAAAGTTAGCCAAAAAAACTCCATTGTTATGCCAAGAGCTAGCAAACAAACGACGCATAACTAAATATTCTAAACGGCTCTGGAAAGCGTAAATTTCTCCTGTCAGTATCACAGCTAGAGATTTTTTTTCTAAGATTAAAGAAACGACAACATTTAGAACAACAGGCCTGTTATATCTTTATTTTGATCCAAAAGGAAAAATCTCTCAGGCACGTACTCAGTTGGGATAGACTTATTCTAAAGCTGGGCTAAAATGCTTTTAGCGACGAGCAGGATTTGTGCTAGGCCTGTCACCTTTAATAATAAGTAACAACAAGCGACGAACAGGACAGTCTTCATCCCTCAACATTTCGAAACATTGATGTAAACCTCTCGTTTTAATAATACTTGTACGCAGCAGCATAAACGACCTGAATTTCACAATTCCGAAAAACATCTTTTTCCCCTGAGAAGCGAACGAACTGCCTCCTTTTGCTCTGATTTTAAAACAAATCCCAAATCTCTGGCAAGCGCATCCAGATCCACGTCTTTCATTTTCCCGCGAAGAGCCCGTTTTACTATGAAATTGACACGGCTTCGAATATCTTCTGATGAGGTGTGATGACATCTTTTTTGACAGGTAGCGTCATTATTCAACCAATGGGAATTTCCCTTTCCTGGAGAAAAGGGAAAAGGCGACAGTCGTATTTTTTAGCGTCTCTCCCCAGTCTCACTCTCCATATTCACACTCGCTCCAGACCTTTCGTTCAAAGACCGCGCGCATTCGTATGACCAACGCAAAAAATACGACTGTTTTGCAGTCTAGTTTTAGAGCCGTTTTGGCTCATCAGACCTCGTGGAATCGCTGAACTTCTTGCGGACGACTTGCAGACTGTTTAATTTAAGGGGGTGAAACTTAACTACAGTTTTAGAGTCGTTGCTAGGGACAATATTTCATGGTTAGCATTTCTCGTGTGCCAAAAACTGCTAATATGGTGGGAACTATGAAACTCAACACAAGACATCACTAAATCGACATTGCACATGCGCAACTAGTGCCAGTCCCCTACCGCGGGTAAGAATGAAAAAACGTAAAAATTCAAAGAAAAAAAGATCAAAATCTGATTTTTTGGCGAATCATAAGCAATTCAACTTTTTTTTAAATCTGTAGCATGGAAATAGTGTTAGGTAAAAAGAAAGGAAAGCTATTAAAGAAAATGTATTAAAAGACACCTTTATGATGTCATAGCTTTTTCTATAGCGTGAATTTTAACAAATCCATGCTACAGATTTTTTATTAGGATGTTCTTAAGCCGTTGACATTGGTTTTATTAGAAAAAAGTGTAAGATGTTTGAGTTTTTAGGATTTTTATGTTCTGGTCACGTGACTTATCAGATATAGTTGTGACTCATAACATTTGATGGAACCATTAACAGAAAGAACGTGACCAAAAATGATAGCCGAGGAAATAAAGAAACTCATTATGTGACGTTTGGAACTCTTCCATAGCAACCACCTTGTAGTTAAGTTTCTCCCCCCTTAAGTAAACACACAGGAAAACCATTTGATGTGGAAAAATTTTCAGCATGCCGTGTATGTTTACACTGCGGCTACTGTTACCGGGGTCACCCAGACAAAGTTAACCAATCACAAAGCAGAACGGGAACAATAGATTCCAATATTTTTTTTACTTCAGCCAATGATATGTCGAGTACAGAACAATGAAATTTCAACTTGTTCGTTCGCCACGAAAACAGGTCAATACAAATTTTGGCTAAACGGCGTTGGGTTTCAATTAACTTTGATTCCATTCCTTTTGAACTTGACTAGCGATGTTAATGAAAGAGAAGCTCCAAACTGTAAAAAAAAAACATGGAATACGACGGCCATACCATATGTCTCCACACATAAAAGTGCGTGGCGAATTTCGAATAATTTGTTCACTCCTGACAAATTCAAGTTTTCTCTACGGCGCCAACCGGGGTTTTGGTACTCCTATTTTAGCCTGTGAACAGACTTCTTTTTTTAGAAGTGGGCTAGATTGAAATCGGCGAGTGAAGCGAGGACTGGGGAAGAGGGAAGGGGCGGCGAAGCCTGTGGACTCGCCTTTGATGTCGTCATGAGCTGATTGGTCAGATCACTTGGTGTTGACAGGTATGCGGTGATTGACGACACATGTTGACATCTCAAATGCCTGGCGCCCTAAATTTGCATAATTATTCCATTTGCTGGCTCAAATGATAAACAAACATGGCGACTCGTCGCATGCAATTTTCAGATCTCGATTTTGAGAAAGCTTTGTGCGATTCGTTGCGATATACCGAGACTTAAAAAAGAGCAAAAGCTGTGTCTAAAGTCTGTGACAAAAAAGCAAGATGTTTTTGGAATTTACCAACTGGATTTACAAAACAGCAACCGTGCTGCAAATTATCTGTTGGATGCCAAATCAAACGCTATTACAAAACAACGGGGGTTTATCCTAGCTCCAATCAATTCGAAACATCAACATCCCCCCTTCCCCCCTCCCCCCTCCTATTTGATGTGATAGGCCATCCCGGGGATGGGGAATTTGACTTTGCCTGGGTGGGATGGGGAATTTGAACCGGAAGTGTCAAGTTCAGCGTTTTCACTTGACGTCATAGCCGCCACATTGGTGTTCCCGTACAAAAGAATTTTAATTAACTTCTTTTGTTAGGAACACCAACATGGCTGCCATAGGCCTTTATCACGAGGCGGCCATGTTGACTCCCCTGAGAATAAAATGCTTTGTTTTTTTTGATGACAAAATTGACTGTGGATTCATCACAATGCAGACTTTTTTTACCAAAAGTTGAGTAAGTTTTACAAAGATCATCGTAATTGAAACCACTGCCAGGCCGTTTTCGCTGAATACGAGGAAAAAACACATGGCGATATAATTAGCTCGCTTGCTCGCGATCGATAGCTTGATGTTTTGTTGACAGTTCTACTGCGCACTTTGAAGTCTTGTCCTAGTTTTGATTTGTTCTCAAAGTGACAGTAATTAGGGTTTTTGTCCGGAATAACGAATGTTTTGTTCTTCGTGGTGTCTGAATTGAGCAGGCATACGTTGGAGACTTGATGCATGGGAATAACTGTAAGTATTCTCAAATCTTTTCCCGACTTAGGAAAATATGATCTACAAACCTTGGTTCATCATAGCAAAATGCTGAGTTTACAGTTTGTCCTGATGGCTGCATTTCTCAGCTGTAGTTTCATTATACCCGATATTTATTCCGTTTATTTTTCTTTTTATTACACGTAACTTCGCTTGTGTTGGTTCGCTAAGATCTTTGTTTTGATCAGCCAAACCAAAAGCCGGCTCGAAGATCACAGAAAAGGCAGCTTTTTTTTCGAGTCCGGTAAAATAAACTTGCCTGCCATGTGAACGAAAACTTGAAAATGAGAAAATACTATTTGGTCGCCATTTTTTTTATTGCTGTCATTGTATTTTTTTCGGTGTTCCGCGCGTGTTTACAACCCAGTCGGCGCACGCCAAAAAACTGTTACGAGCCACCATAAAAGAGAAATTTAAAAATGCATAAACAACGTATCTGCCGTATATTCGAAGGTTTGGCAATTCAGCGTGGTGAGTTTGAATTGACACGAACAAAAACTCAACCATCTGAGTCGAATATTTTGCCGGCATATGTTTAATTTCGTTTCGTAACGGCGTGGCAACATGTATTTCACTGAAATCCATCGACAACGATAACTTTATTTGTGATCGTTTAATATGAAATCACAATACCAGAAATATATTTAGCGTATGTTTCAACTGCAAAATGGTAATTATTTAATAGATTATATCTGAGGCTCGCAGCATTATTAGGTATATGCCCGATGCTGCCTGCAATATATCTTATAATGCTGTGAGCCGAAGTAATCATCAGGAATCATCAGAAGATGAATCAGCGATTTATTTAACGCAGAGTTTGAAAAATAATGCTTCGGTAGAGCTCAAAGGTAAGGCTGGTAACTTTTTTCAGTCACTTTTTTTATCCCCTGACAAACTGTTTTTCATTTTTCATTTTAAAATAGAGCACGGAATTAAAAGGCCAATTACATCTTTGGAGTGCGAGAAGTTTGAAAAAAGTTGGGTGTCAGATGCCAGTCGTGGAAAATGGGCGTGGGTGTTGAAAGTCTTGATCAATGGAAGAATGTGAGAAATAATGTAGTTTTAAAAGGAGAGCCAGTAATCAACGAGGATCTAGATAAAATGTCTGACGAGCAGCTGGACTTTGCCTTGGCGCATTTTGTTGCAGAAGAAAGGAAAGAAGATGGCCAGGAATATCCAGGTAAGACTATATGAAATGTTAAGTAGTAAGAAAATTGAGATAAAAGCGGGGCTCGATGGACACTATACTTATCATTCCCTTCGGCGTAGTACTGGCGTAGTACTGGCGTAGTACTGGCGTAGTACTGGCGTAGTACTGGCGTAGTACTGGCGTAGTACTGGCGTAGTACTGGCGTAGTACTGGCGTAGTACTGGCGTAGTACTGGCGTAGTACTGGCGTAGTACTGGCGTAGTACTGGCGTAGTACTGGCGTAGTACTGGCGTAGTACTGGCGTAGTACTGGCGTAGTACTGGCGTAGTACTGGCGTAGTACTGGCGTAGTACTGGCGTAGTACTGGCGTAGTACTGGCGTAGTACTGGCGTAGTACTGGCGTAGTACTGGCGTAGTACTGGCGTAGTACTGGCGTAGTACTGGCGTAGTACTGGCGTAGTACTGGCGTAGTACTGGCGTAGTACTGGCGTAGTACTGGCGTAGTACTGGCGTAGTACTGGCGTAGTACTGGCGTAGTACTGGCGTAGTACTGGCGTAGTACTGGCGTAGTACTGGCGTAGTACTGGCGTAGTACTGGCGTAGTACTGGCGTAGTACTGGCGTAGTACTGGCGTAGTACTGGCGTAGTACTGGCGTAGTACTGGCGTAGTACTGGCGTAGTACTGGCGTAGTACTGGCGTAGTACTGGCGTAGTACTGGCGTAGTACTGGCGTAGTACTGGCGTAGTACTGGCGTAGTACTGGCGTAGTACTGGCGTAGTACTGGCGTAGTACTGGCGTAGTACTGGCGTAGTACTGGCGTAGTACTGGCGTAGTACTGGCGGTGTACCAGAACAGATTATTCAAGAAACCACTGGCGATCGATCATCTGATGGCGTAAGGATGATCAAAGGGCGAATAAATGGACGTCATCGACACTTAAAGGGAACCTCCATTGTTATAACAAATTGACGTTAAATTGTTGGAAATGAAGTCTAAACTAGTGTATCCAAAAGATAGTAATTGCTGCGGTAAATTTGTTGTAATAATGCTGTTTTATCGCCTCGCTGGTATTACAGAATTTTCTCTTTCGTTTTTTGAGGGGAAGCAAAGCAAATGTAACCGGGATGAATCGACGAAAACTCCAGCTGATAAGACTAATTCTGTTTTGTAATTCACGCATCAAGTTCTTGCAATGTCTGTAGAATATTGTTGAGCAAAGAGAATTTAGTTTTATCGACTGAGTCGATAAGGTAAATTGACCACCGTAAAAAGATTCAAATAGCTGACGTTTCGAGCGCTAGCCCTTCGTCGGAGCGAATCAAGGAATTGTGGGTAGTGTGTGGTTTTATATAGTAAGCGGTGGAGCTACGCTATTGGTGGAAATTTGGTGACGTGAAAAACAAATGTAGATTAGTTGAATGAAAAGCGTTCGTTGATTCCGTGGGGTTTGAGAGTGCCGATTTGAAAGATGATTTTTTGTTCTAGGTTTTTACGGCTTTCTGTGTTACCCTGGTGTAGGGAAAGGCCGCAGATTGTCATGTGTTGTTTAGAATGGTTAGTAAGATTAAAATGGCGCGCGACTGGTTTGGATGCGTCTTTGTCATTTTTTTCAACGTCTCGGAGATGTTCACGAAAACGGTCGCCCAGTCTTCTCCCTGTTTCGCCAATGTATATCTTTTTGCAAAAAGTACATGTTATGCAGTAGATAACATTTACGGAGGTGCATGTAAAACGATCAGTGATTTTAATAGATCGTTTGGGTCCTGTTATTTTGTCCGCGTTGTGAATGAAAGGACAAGTGTTACATCGTGTGCGTGTGCATTTGAAAGTTCCCGGTACATCGTCAGATTTCAGTGCGCTCGTAACTAGAAAGTTGCCAATGTTTTTGTCACGTTTGAATGAAAATAGTGGGGGTTGTGAAAAAATTCTGCCTGTTTCGGGGTCGTTTTGGAGTAATTTGAAATTTTTTAAAATGATGCTTTTGACTGTGTTGTTGTGTGGGTGGAAAGTGAGGGTGAATGGAATTCTCTCGTTCTCTTCCTTCTGTGGCGTTTGTAGTGCTGATTGTCTGTCGATCTGTTGTGCACGTTGTTGGCCCGTATTATAAACGTGGGTACCCTGACTCTGTTGTTAATACGGGCCAACAACGTGCACAACAGATCGACAGACAATCAGCACTACAAACGCCACAGAAGGAAGAGAACGAGAGAATTCCATTCACCCTCACTTTCCACCCACACAACAACACAGTCAAAAGCATCATTTTAAAAAATTTCAAATTACTCCAAAACGACCCCGAAACAGGCAGAATTTTTTCACAACCCCCACTATTTTCATTCAAACGTGACAAAAACATTGGCAACTTTCTAGTTACGAGCGCACTGAAATCTGACGATGTACCGGGAACTTTCAAATGCACACGCACACGATGTAACACTTGTCCTTTCATTCACAACGCGGACAAAATAACAGGACCCAAACGATCTATTAAAATCACTGATCGTTTTACATGCACCTCCGTAAATGTTATCTACTGCATAACATGTACTTTTTGCAAAAAGATATACATTGGCGAAACAGGGAGAAGACTGGGCGACCGTTTTCGTGAACATCTCCGAGACGTTGAAAAAAATGACAAAGACGCATCCAAACCAGTCGCGCGCCATTTTAATCTTACTAACCATTCTAAACAACACATGACAATCTGCGGCCTTTCCCTACACCAGGGTAACACAGAAAGCCGTAAAAACCTAGAACAAAAAATCATCTTTCAAATCGGCACTCTCAAACCCCACGGAATCAACGAACGCTTTTCATTCAACTAATCTACATTTGTTTTTCACGTCACCAAATTTCCACCAATAGCGTAGCTCCACCGCTTACTATATAAAACCACACACTACCCACAATTCCTTGATTCGCTCCGACGAAGGGCTAGCGCTCGAAACGTCAGCTATTTGAATCTTTTTACGGTGGTCAATTTACCTTATCGACTCAGTCGATAAAACTAAATTCTCGTGTTTCATCCCCCCACCGACGCAGCACCACAGTTTCTCTAGAAACTAACCCCATTCATTTGTTGAGCAAAGGACGCGTTCACCACGAGGAAGGTGTGAAAATTTAGATTTAACTTAATTATTGATAATGAATATGTTGCGTTACTAGCTAGCCGTATCGTGTTCGCGTCTCCACGCGCTCAGCTCAGGTTTCGCGTCCCCACGCGCTCAGCTCAGTCTCATCGACCGCTGTCGGAGTGATTTCAAAATAAATTTGTCTTTTATTCCGTACAATCTTCGAAAATCTTTGCTATCCAACGGTCCTATCACCATGCCTCACAGTCCTCGCTCAACTCGCGGTAGTCTTCGACACTTCAGTTCCGATTTCGTCTGGGACATGTTGGACCAAATATTACAAATCTTGCAGCCAACAGCTTGAAGCAGCCTCCGAGGCTATTGCAGTGCATTCTGGCCCAAAATGTTCGTAATGCAGTGCATTCTGGCCCTAAATGTGTTCGTGGCGCAGTGAATTCTGGTAAAAAGCGATCAATTCGAGATTTTTCCTAGCTTAATATATTTTTCTCATATATTTCTCTTAAATCCTGATTATGTTGCTGCTCACTCGCTGCGCTCGTTCCGCAGCAATTAAATTTTTTTTAATAAACAGGTGCAAATACAATTTTAGTGTACAAAAAAATGGATACGAATATCACCTAATTTTGCTTTTAAATTTCCCGCGCGCCGCCATTTTGAATATTTATGACGTGTTACGGTCGTCTTATTGTTGCATACAAAAGAACTTCGATTCTTAACAATAGCGGCAACCGTAACACGTCATAAAAATTCAAAATGGCGGCGCGCGGGAAATTCAAAAACGAAAATCTGTCAATTTGTTCTGACAATGGAGGTTCCCTTTAAGAGGAAAGCAAGTGAAATATTGCATAGAACTATGTCTACTTCAAAACATGTTGGAATTAATGTCGAGGTAAATGAAGAAAAATGTATTAAGGAAGATGTTGAACAAAATGAAAAGGGGTTAAAGGAAAAATCCATTGACCCAGAAACAAGTGAAGTTTGTAATCAGTCACTTGTGGATAGCACACAGCACACAGCACACAGCACAACACATAACGGCGCAATACAAAATAGTACTGTACAGTACAGTGTAGCACAGCAGTAGTGCTATATATTTCAGTACAGTACAGTACCATTCAATACAGTACACATAGCACATCATAATACAGTACAGTACAGTACAGTGCAGTGCAGTGCAGTGCAGTGCAGTACAGTACAGTACAGTACAGTACAGTACAGTACAGTACAGTACAGTACAGTACAGTACAGTACAGTGGGTTAAGCAAACAAAATAGATTTCTGGAAAACTGACTAACCTTTTTCACAAATAAAACCAGGTCCTATCAAATCACATTGATAATCATGCCATGTACCAGAATCCGTCATCGCTAACATGCCACAATTTTCTGAGGAGAACAATCGAGGTTGATCTAAACCCCAATTTGTATATGTCAAATTAGATCCATCCTCCCAAGTCCAGTTTGAAGGATTTCCAGGGTCACGGAACAAACCAAGACAGAATACATCATGACCCGCCAACGCACTAAATGTTAGCCCCTTCCAATAGATATATGTATCTTCAGCTTGTGAATTTACATTTACAAGAGTCGCCCCATGTGCTCTGCACTGGTTACTTGCATAAAAACAATTTCCGGATGACTTTCCAAATAAGTAGCACGAATCAAAATTCTGGATCCAGTTGTTTGGACATACACCTGAAAGAAACAAGCACATAAACAAATTAACAAGTAAGAAAGGGAGGAAGCAAGGAAGGAAGGAACGTTGGAGTAAGAAATAAGAAAAATGGATCGATGGGATGAAAGAAGACAAATACAAACAGCAAGCTAAGAAAAATGCAGGAAAGTCGCAGGCAATAAAGCATCGCACACTGAGATCCTTAAATAAAAATTTACTACATGTACCCAGGACATGCACCGTCAATTATGAAGACAGGGCTTTCACTCCGGCCGCACCACGCCTTAAGAACACTCTTCCTGCCAAAATTAAGCAGGCGGATACTATATCCAGTTTTAAGACTATGTTGAAAACACACTTGTTTTAATAGATTTGAAGTTTTAATATTGTTTTTAATTTTGGCATTTTATCTTAGTTTTAGCCTTTCTTAGCTTTCTAGCTGTAGTTGTTACATTCTCTTTATATTCAATATTTGTAAAAAGCATCGAGACTGGTGTTAGATGCTTTTTTAGAACCTATTATTATAATTTTTTTTAAAGCAAACACATAAATTGAACTCGCAACAGAATGCCAATTCTGTTATTGTTTGACGCCAGGTTCGACACGATAGCTTTCGCTTGTTTGCATGTAAAATAAATTAAAAATCAAAACTTTTCTTCCAACTAAAAAAGCTTTCTGCTTTTGAGGCCAGGACTTACACAGAAAAGAAAGTGAGAAAATGCTAAATGTTGCATTACAATCATGATATCAAATTTTCCCAACACTTATGGCCTGCACTGTAGCTAGCTTGGTTAGCGATACTCTGCTGCGAAACCCGACCCATGGGATGCCAACTGCAGGACCCTTGTTCGCCGCCGTGATTAATTAAGTTCATGCCGTGTGTGTTGGCAGGAGTTGGTTAACCTGTGCTTTGCATGCAGAAAAATTTGAAAATGTTTGGTGTCCAGTCTGCCAAATGGCCGCCCCTCTTGCTTTTTGCAGGGGCTCACTTCCGCCGGAAATCTTCGAATGCGTCTTCATAATCTGTTATTACTGCTAGTATTCACAAACTTCCGAAATTTTGTTACTTTGCGTTTCACCCTAAAAAAGATACATTAACTAGTCCCAGACCCCCTATTTGCTGATGTAAATGAGGTATAGAGGGTTTGCACATGACGTCATAAAAATTCAAAAATCTAAAGTATACATCCTACAAAGCTGTTTCTAACATGGTATGTGGATACCAGTGCTATAATCACAAAAAGTTTCAGGATTTTAACGATGTTTTGCTTTCGATTTATTAAGGTTTGAAATGTGTCACGCAATTCGTCACGCTATTTCAGATAAGCCGTGAAAATAAACAAAATTGAACCTGTTGAAAGTTATTTTTGAATTATAGATAATTATACGCCGATTTAATGGCACGTATAGTGAATACAATATTTTGTGATGAGATTTTTGGTGTTATTAGACTTTGAATTTTTGGCCGCCATGTTGGTGTCCCTAAGTGGTACAACAAGATGGCCGTTCCACACATTTCTTGCTAAAAATGTCTAATACTCATTCGCCTATAACTCTTGAACGAAATGTTCTAACGCTTTAAAATTTGGCCCAGATGTGTAGTTTTAAACTCTCTACAATTCCATGAACATTTTGAAATCGAAAACTGTTGTTTAATGCTTCTGACGTTTGATATGACGTAAGTGAAAACACTTCATTGTATGGTGGGTTTAAATAACATGTGATGTGGCATCCTCATTCACTAAAAATTAACAGAGTTAACAGCTTGTGAATTTACAGTTACAAGAGTCGCCCTATGTGCTCTGCAGAGGTTACTTGCACTAAAACAATTCCCGGGTGATTAATTTCCCAAATAAGTAGCACGAACCCAAATTCTCGATCCAGTTGCTTGGAGATACACCTGAAAGAAACAAGCACATAAACAAATTAACAAGTAAGAAAGGGAGGAAGAAAGGAACTGGGGAGAGACAAATAGCAAATGGATCGATGGGATAAAAGAAGAGAAATACAAACAGCAAGCTGAGAAAAATGCAGGAAAGTCGCAGGCAATAAAGCAAACACATCAATTGAACTCGCATCAAAGTGCCAATTCTGTTATTGTTTGACGCCAGGTTCGACACGATAGCTTTCGCTTGTTTGCATGTAAAATAAATTAAAAATCAAAACTTTTCTTCCAACTAAAAAAGCTTTCTGCTTTTGTGGTGAGGACTTCCACAGAAAAGAAAGTAAGAAAGTGCTAAATGTTGCATTACAATCATGATATCAAGTGTTCCCTGTCAGAATAGCCGCGCTTATAAGCTACATTTTTTTTTTCAAGCTACAGTGGAGGTCATAAGTAGTTGGGACACTTGAGAAAACTGTACAAAAAAATGAACCAATAATGTCGTACTACTATAGTTATTTTTTTGGGCCTCAATTTGAGCGTCCCCACTAAGCCTCTCCCCAAACAATATTGACAAATGTAGGAAAATATTTTTTTCTGTATAAATGTGTGTTCGATCGTCAAAACTCAACATTGCTTGGGGGAAGGGGGGTAAATTATTTCACTAGCATCTTGGTAAGTGTCCCAACACTATGGCCTGCACTGTAGCTAGCTTGGTTAGCGATACTCTGCTGCGGAACCCGAGCCATGGGTACTTCTCAGTTGGTTAACAATCAAGTACCAACATTGTCCAATTGGCTGATGATACGGGGTGCCTCCTAAACGAACTGCCGACAAGGATGAAGGACAAAAAAAAATAGGGGAACGAGTCAGAAGGGTTCAAGGTGCCCCTTCGACCTGATGATACGATACAACTTTGAATGAGGAAAATTCAAAATAACAATAGCTGCGGCACTGACACTTAAATTAGAATTTACCTAGGTAAATGGTTTTCTATGTGTAACCGATATTACCTACATATAGGTAAAATGTACCTAGGTATAAACCAAGCAATACAATAAAATGTTGAGTTTTGACAGCGAGATGCCAACTGCAGGGTCCTGCAGGCTCATTGTCATTTTCATGATTACAAAAAAGCAAATTATCACTGACATTTTTTCAATGCAATTAAGGTTTGAATTATTTAGTTTTTAAGTATACAAACGGGAAAACCATTGATGTGGAAAAACGTTTTTTAGCGTGCCGTGTATGTTTACAGTGCGGCTACTGTTACTGCGGTCACCCAGACAAAGTTAACCAATCACAAAGCAGAACGGGAACAATAGATTCCAACATTTTTTTCGCTTCAGCCAATGATATGTCGAGTACAGAACAATGAAATTTCAACTTGTTCGTTCGCCACGAAAACAGATCAATACAAATTTTGGCCGTACGGCGTTGGGTTTTCAATTAACTTCGATTCCATTCCTTTTGAACTTGACTAGATTTAACAGTACAATTTAGAAGGTAAATATCAGCGATGTTAATGAAAGAGAAGCTCCAAGCTGTGTATAAACAGGGAATACGGCGGCCACCGTATGTCTCCACACAAAAAAGTGCATGCGGATTTTAAATATTTTTTTTCGCTCGTGACAAATTCAAGTTTTCTCTACGGTGTCAACCGGGGTTTTGAGTACCACTTGGAAAATAAATACACGTGATACCAGTGAAGGAAGACATTCTAAACTGCATAACAGTACCAGTGAAAGTGACGGCCATAGTTAGGGAAAGTGCCAACCGCATTTGCAAACAAAGAAAACACGGCTTGTTCGCCGCCGTGGTTCATTTAAGGACGTTCGCGCCCATTGCTACTGCGCATTTTTTGGCGCATGTCACGCAAACGTACTGTTACGCATACGTCATGCATCGTAGAGCACGGAGGTAAACAAACATGGCGTCGACTCAGTGTTTTATCCGGCCTTTATCCACTTTATAAAACGGAACGTAAAGAGCGTGTAGTATCATGGGATAGCTGTGGATCCAGGTCTTCTCGGAAATGTCACGCAATGACGTGATAGTGCGAATAGATGGTAGCTTTGAGAACTTCGCAGCGATTTTACTCTCTTCGATGCCCGGTGACCCCCATTTTTCTTTCAGTAAAGTAGCTTCTTTTATTTCACTAAAGTAGCTTCTTTTATTGCTAATAGTTGTAAGCCGAGATCGTCTTTAAATAACGAAAGCTTCTTAAAGCGCATGGTCTTCAATGCGCCTTATCTCGAAAACGAGCACGGTGACTCCCCATTTTTTTTGGTCATTTTGGCAATAGTTGATCTTCACCTTACTGGATGGCAAGTTTTAAAAAAATCTGTACGTGGGAACGTTTTGGGCGCGAACGTCCTTAATTTTTATGCGCTGTCGGATTCTTGATTTTCACCGTATTTTGAAAATTCACGCGCTGGTTTCTGGCAGTACGATTAAGCTGAAATAAAATTAAGTAAAAGAGAAATTCAAAACTACATAAAAACAACGAAAATAAAAAATTCATATTCGCCTGACGCTTGACTCTAGGGTTCGGTTCTCTAGGTTGATAGGGGATATGCTTTGAGAAGTATGGATACTGCGAACCTTGTAACCTGCTAGTCAAGGACTAATTTATTTAAATTTGGTTTCATGAACAGAGTAGCTGGTGAATGGAATCGTCTCTTTCATGATATTAGAGGTGCGTCCTCTGTGGCAGATTTTAAGTTGAAGGTTTCTAGATTTTTAGCTCAGTTTTGAATTTCTGTGTATATATTTTTGCATTTTTGTATTTTTTTATAGGTTTATAGGTAGTTTGGTGTTTCCTCCTAGAATGGTGCTGCGGCGCTTTTTGAGGATTCTTTCCCTTTTCAACACTTTTCTTTGTACTAATATGTTGTACTTTTGTTGTTGAAATAAAGTTTGAATATGAAAACACGGCATGTTCGCCGCCGTGATTAATATGCGGGATCTTTGATTTTCGCCTTATTTTTAAAATTTGAGTTCCACGCGCTGGGTTTTGCTGAAATAAAATTCATCAAAAGAGAAATTTAAAAATGCAAAAACAGCGTATCTGCCGTTTGAAGTTTCGGCAGTTCAGCGTGGTGAGTTTGAATAAACATGAACAAAAACTCAACCGTCCGAGTCGAATATTTTGCCGGCATACTAATTTCGTTTCGTAACGGCGTGGCAACATGAATTTCACTGAAATCCATCGATTAAACAACATGAACAACGATAACTTTATTTGTGATCGTTTAATATAAAGTCACAATACCACAAATATATTTAGCGTATGTTTCAACTGGAAAATGGTAATTATTTAATAGATAATTACTGAGGCTCGCAGCATTATTATGCGCCCGAAGCTGCCTGCTATATACCCAATAATGCTGTGAGCCGAAGTAATTATCAATTATAATCATTGGCTGCGGTCACATCTGGGCTACTTACTATAGTTAAGGTATGTGCTGTGTCTCAGAATCAGGAAATTTTCAGTCTGGTTATAGCTTATACCACCAAATATCCAAAAAATGTGGTTTTATTGTCATATAAGGCAAGTTTAAAATTCTACGCTTTGTTAAAGTTTTGTGTTTTGACCAGAAACTGGCTCCATTGACCGAGAAAGGGTCTGGGTCGAGTACCCGTTTTTCTGTTCTGCAATGGCTTTGAACAGCGGAGGATAAAACAAAATGGCGCTCAAGTGAAGAAATCGAAGGAACTGAACTGTTTATGGTGTATTTTGGCTATTCGACGTACAGATTTTCAGTTTTTTACTTCAGAACTGGTAGGAACAGTAGGGAAAATGGAAAATCTCGGAAACTATTGATTATTATCCTACAAAAGTTGGTGGGATGAACAATTGCATGCAAATACACAAACGTAGTTTTAATGGTTGTATCGAAAACTAAGACCCACGAAAACGAAGACCTAAGACCTAAAACTAAGACCTAAAACTAAGACCTAAAACTAAGACCTAAAACTAAGACCCCCTATAATTTACCTTTTTTACCAGGGTCTTAGTTTTCGTTTTTTCGAAAACTAAGACCTAAAACTAAGACCCCTTTTTATTTCTTTAAAGGCCGTTTTTTTCTTTTTCCAAAGCCAATTTTGTTATTTCAATCCGTTATTAAGTATAAGACAACAATAAAAAACCAGAGCACGAGGGTCTACGCGAAGTCTATGGCAAAAGTCACTGAAGTCATTTTGACTAAGGCCTTTTATTTCTTTAAAGGCCGTTTTTTCTTTTTTCAAAGCCAATTTTGTTATTTCAATCCGTTATTTACTGTAAGACAATAAACAAAAACCAGATGCGAAGTCTATGGCAAAGTCATTTTGACACTGCTTACCAGGGTCTTAGTTTTCGTTTTTTCGAAAACTAAGACCCCCTTTTATTTCTTTAAAGGCCGTTTTGTCAGTTCACTTGAAATGGAAGCGGCCACAGTCGATGAAAACACTGCTCAAAAGAAGCGATATTCATGTCACCATGATCGCACAATAAACAGAAAACCCTGGTTAGCTTGTAGGTTGAATGCCATGAAACAACTTGCGAGCAAAGATTCGCGCAAAGTATGGAAATCTGAAATATGATTGATTGATTGACCTGACTTCCGTTTGCGGTTTCATATTTTTGGTAATTTTGGCATCGGCTAAATTTTGTTTTTTACTCTAGTGCGACCTGGCTCTTATGCAAACAAAGTCGAGAATTACTTGTCTAGTACTTTTTCGTTTTGCCTGCGTAGCAAACGTTTCCGCGCATAAAACCCAACAGAAGCCCTTGCTACGCAGGCCAGGCTATTTTTGGCGTCCAGAACTCAAAAATAAATTTGGGTGTAAGGGGTGTTAATGCTGTTATAGAAGTTCATTTTTTTAATATACTGTTTTTGTTAGTCTGCAAAAAATTACTTGAAAATTATTTCTACCGCTAGAAATAACTGAGGAAAAGTAACGAAGCATACTGGTGGAAAACACACTTCCAGCACACTTCCTTGACATACCATTATTGGACACCGTGTCAACCGGCAATTACTGTTACTGCATGTTAGGCAATTGTTACTGTTAGTAATAGTTACTGTAATAGTTACTGGTGGAATGAAATAAATCAGTTCAATTCGTGGAGTTTAGACGATGTTCCATGGTGGTGTAATTTACTGTGTTTAATTTATTCTTTTTCCAGGATTTCAGCGATGGCAATTAAAAATGTTTCCAGGCAGAATTGAAAATAAATATCCTTTCTACCTCTTGGCTTCAATTGAATTTTTCATTTGAGCTAAGTGTCTGCTCAAGTGGACCTCGACGATAACATACTCGGGCGAGTCGCCAAGTTATATATTATGTAAGATTAAATTTTGACACATTTCCTTGGGCTTCTCATTCCTTTGATTTTCATCATTATTTTGGGACATATAGTTAATTTAACCCCCCTTCTTTTGAACGCACGGGGTCTACCATTGATTGAACCTAGAAGTGAAGCCGTAAAAATTGACAGGATCGCGCGTTCTTTAACGGATTGAAATAACAAAATTGGCTTTGGAAAAAGAAAAAAACGGCCTTTAAAGAAATAAAAGGCCTTAGTCAAAATGACTTTAGTGACTTTTGCCATAGACTTCGCGTAGACCCTCGTGATCTGGTTTTTGATTGTTGTCTTATATTGAATAACGGATTGAAATAACAAAATTGGCTTTGGAAAAAGAAAAAAACGGCCTTTAAACAAATAAAAGGGGGTCTTAGTTTTAAGCCCCGGTCAAACGATGCATGATAGTCGATGATAGTTAGTTTGATCCCAACTATCATCTACTATCATTGACTATCATGCTTGAGATCAAACGGGCGCTTGATAGTTGATGATAGTTGGTCAAAAGTGACGCGAGCAAAGTAGCGCGAGCTCCTTCTCAGTCGCCTGCCGCATTAAAAACATAAGAGTTCTGTGAGCGAAAAAAAAAGCGGCAGCTTGTTTTTTTTAGAGTTATTGGAGGAATGTACTGATAATTTGATGGAGCATTGTTCAAAGGTAGGAGCCAAGACAAGAGAATGGATACGGAGAAGAAATGAGAACGACGAGAACTGGCCGAAAAACTATCATCGACTATCATGCGCCCGGTCAAACGAACAAAACTATCATCAACTATCATGATGGTTTTGAACATGTTCAAAGCGCATGATAGTCGATGATAGCGCGTGATAGTTGATGATAGTTCGTGTTCAAACGGAATTGCGAGTTTGAACTATCATCAACTATCATCGACTATCATGCACCGTTTGACCGGGGCTTTAGGTCTTAGTTTTCGAAAAAACGAAAACTAAGACCCTGGTAAGCAGTGTCAAAATGACTTTGCCAAAGACTTCGCATCTGGTTTTTGTTTATTGTCTTACAGTAAATAACGGATTGAAATAAAAAAATTGGCTCTGGAAAAAGAAAAAAAACGGCCTTTAAAGAAGTAAAAGGCCTTAGTCAAAATGACTTTAGTGATTTTTGCCATAGACTTCGCATAGACCCTCGTGCTCTGGTTTTTGATTGTTGTCTTATACTGAATAACGGTTTTTGTTTATTGTCTTACAGTAAATTAACTTTGGAAAAAGAAAAAAAACGGCCTTTAAAGAAGGTTGTATCGAAAACTAAGACCCACGAAAACGAAGACCTAAGACCTAAGACCTAAAACTAAGACCTAAAACTAAGACCTTAAACTAAGATCCCCTATAATTTACCTTTTTTACCAGGGTCTTAGTTTTCGTTTTTTCGAAAACTAAGACCTAAAACTAAGACCCCCTTTTATTTCTTTAAAGGCCGTTTTTTTTCTTTTTCCAAAGCCAATTTACTGTAAGACAATAAACAAAAACCAGATGCGAAGTCTTTGGCAAAGTCATTTTGACACTGCTTACCAGGGTCTTAGTTTTCGTTTTTTCGAAAACTAAGACCTAAAACTAAGACCCCCTTTTATTTGTTTAAAGGCCGTTTTTTTCTTTTTCCAAAGCCAATTTTGTTATTTCAATCCGTTATTCAATATAAGACAACAATCAAAAACCAGATCACGAGGGTCTACGCGAAGTCTATGGCAAAAGTCACTAAAGTCATTTTGACTAAGGCCTTTTATTTCTTTAAAGGCCGTTTTTTTTCTTTTTCCAAAGCCAATTTTGTTATTTCAATCCGTTAAAGAACGCGCGATCCTGTCAATTTTTACGGCTTCACTTCTAGGTTCAATCAATGGTAGACCCCGTGCGTTCAAAAGAAGGGGGGTTAAATTAACTATATGTCCCAAAATAATGATGAAAATCAAAGGAATGAGAAGCCCAAGGAAATGTGTCAAAATTTAATCTTACATAATATATAACTTGGCGACTCGCCCGAGTATGTTATCGTCGAGGTCCACTTGAGCAGACACTTAGCTCAAATGAAAAATTCAATTGAAGCCAAGAGGTAGAAAGGATATTTATTTTCAATTCTGCCTGGAAACATTTTTAATTGCCATCGCTGAAATCCTGGAAAAAGAATAAATTAAACACAGTAAATTACACCACCATGGAACATCGTCTAAACTCCACGAATTGAACTGATTTATTTCATTCCACCAGTAACTATTACAGTAACTATTACTAACAGTAACAATTGCCTAACATGCAGTAACAGTAATTGCCGGTTGACACGGTGTCCAATAATGGTATGTCAAGGAAGTGTGCTGGAAGTGTGTTTTCCACCAGTATGCTTCGTTACTTTTCCTCAGTTATTTCTAGCGGTAGAAATAATTTTCAAGTAATTTTTTGCAGACTAACAAAAACAGTATATTAAAAAAATGAACTTCTATAACAGCATTAACACCCCTTACACCCAAATTTATTTTTGAGTTCTGGACGCCAAAAATAGCCTGGCCTGCGTAGCAAGGGCTTCTGTTGGGTTTTATGCGCGGAAACGTTTGCTACGCAGGCTAAACGAAAAAGGCTAGACAAGTAATTCTCGACTTTGTTTGCATAAGAGCCAGGTCGCACTAGAGTAAAAAACAAAATTTAGCCGATGCCAAAATTACCAAAAATATGAAACCGCAAACGGAAGTCAGGTCAATCAATCAATCATATTTCAGATTTCTATACTTTGCGCGAATCTTTGCTCGCAAGTTGTTTCATGGCATTCAACCTACAAGCTAACCAGGGTTTTCTGTTTATTGTGCGATCATAGTGACATGAATATCGCTTCTTTTGAGCAGTGTTTTCATCGACTGTGGCCGCTTCCATTTCAAGTGAACTGACAAAACGGCCTTTAAAGAAATAAAAGGGGGTCTTAGTTTTCGAAAAAACGAAAACTAAGACCCTGGTAAGCAGTGTCAAAATGACTTTGCCATAGACTTCGCATCTGGTTTTTGTTTATTGTCTTACAGTAAATAACGGATTGAAATAACAAAATTGGCTTTGGAAAAAGAAAAAACGGCCTTTAAAGAAATAAAAGGCCTTAGTCAAAATGACTTTAGTGACTTTTGCCATAGACTTCGCGTAGACCCTCGTGCTCTGGTTTTTTATTGTTGTCTTATACTGAATAACGGAAAATAACAAAATTGGCTTTGGAAAAAGAAAAAAACGGCCTTTAAACAAATAAAAGGGGGTCTTAGTTTTAGGTCTTAGTTTTAGGTCTTAGTTTTAGGTCTTAGTTTTAGGTCTTAGTTTTAGGTCTTAGTTTTAGGTCTTAGTTTTAGGTCTTAGTTTTAGGTCTTAGTTTTAGGTCTTAGGTCTTCGTTTTCGTGGGTCTTAGTTTTCGATACAAACTAGTTTTAATACCGGCCAGAGAGTGAAGTATAGTTTAAAAAATAATTTTTATAGCGAGTGTGCTGTTCGAAATTGAAAGGTATTCATTTTCGCTGAAAATATTTCAATTCAAAGTGGTATTAAAACTATGTCAGTGCAAAATGTGTTATTGAAGCAGATTCAACGCAGTTTTGGCCATATTTTTAAATACCAGAGAAGAAAAACCGAAAGTTCATGATTTTGGTTCCATTAATAATTAAACCAGTAAGCGCCACAGGGAGCCAAAATAGAAAATCTCTTGACATATCTGTGTTCTTTTATAACCATTATGCCATCCAAAAGGAATGAGAATAACTCAGCCACTTTATAAGTGTTTAATTTTATTTTTCAAAATTCACCATTTCACCCAGGGCACATACCTTAAGACGGGGATAACTATAGTTAGCTATTTCGGTAATGTGACCGCTTCTCTGTTCGTTCTAACTATAGTTAGAAAATTGACGCCTTGGTGATCCAAAACAATACAGACTAACTATAGTTATACCCAAGCAGGGTTCATGGGTTAGTCTTAAGTTTACAAACAAACAACCAATCAGAATGCGACAATTTTTTTCGCACGTGCGAGATGAGCAGATATAAATATGCAAAATAAAAACCATGCGTGAAGCGAGGGGGAAACCAAAAACAACAAACCAAAAATTTACATACAACAAGGTAGCAACACGTGTACCCGGCGTCGAGCGGCCGTTAAAATTCTCAGCTTATTTCTCATTTTTCTCCGACGGTTTGTCGCACGACAAAAATAAATAAGAAGAAAAACTAGACACACTTTACTTCGGTCAACCACGTTGACGTTTTACGGATCAACAATAAGGGTCCTCACGAACCTCTTTTAATTCTGACGTCATCCATAGGCTAATTAGAACTAACTGGAGTTAACTGCGTGGTGTGACCGCAAAGTCGACCGAAAGCACTAAATATAGTTAGGTATGACGTCACGTAACTTGAGACTAACTAAAGTTAAACTTAAGTTACGTCGTAGATGTGACCGCAGCCATTGTTTCTCATCAAAATCCGTTCTCTCTACATTGCATCTTCGATTTTAGCCTTGGCTGTTACATTGATTTTGAACACAGCTATTATGAAATTAGCACTTATTGTGACTACGTACACTATACAGTGCGGTGGCGATTACATAACCCTCAATTGCTCAGTTGTTGTGAGGATTATGTAACTATGATCATGTGTGAACATTATTATTAAATTTATTTGTTGTTGACCAAAATGTTCTCCAAAAAAATTGCATACTTAAAAACCCAGAGAACTCAGTCATTTTATTCAGTGCCTAGCTCACTTGTTGAAAACATGGAGGATTCCTCGAAAGACGAATAAGCGATTTTTCTAACGCAGAGTTCGGAAAATGGTGCTTCGGCAGAGCTCAAAGGCCAAGTCTGGAAATGAGAGAAATAATGCAGTTTTAAGGTGGCTCGATGGTGTTTTTTTCTGTGCCGACCACTCTTTTTCAATCACGTATTTGGATATCTTATTCAGTATTTACCTAAATACTCATGGCACACACTTACTAGGGAAAAATTGAAGTTTCCATTTCAGTTGTATTTTTTGCGATCGAAGCGTCCTTGGCAACGATACGTTGCTAGGCGTAGTTTTACTTGTGAGGCCGCCGTCGGCCTGTATGAGAAATTTTGGTAACTCGCTCTTGGGGACTGAAAGAGTACCACAATGCACACATTTTAGCCAAGTTTGGTTAACTTCTGTGAGAGGATTTTTGAATGGCGCGAGTTTACTTATTTTAGGGTTAAATTTGGTAAAATATCAAAGTTTGTTGTATTTCACCCCAAACTGAGAGATCGAGGACCTAATGCCGATTTCAACTTTACTCATTCATAAGAACAACTATTGTACCTTATTTGTTTGGCTCTTTTGGCGGATTGACGGTTTTGGATTTTTCCCTGTGCCGAGTCATGATAATAATCGAAATTTACGATGTTTTTGCAACAAACGAGCAGAGAATCTTATGACCTCGCTTATTTTAATAATCTGAGATAGAATTTCCCAAGAATAAGCGAACTATAAATTTGGACCTTCTTTTACTTAGTCTCCAAATTTCGTGTTGGTTGAAATGCTGTGAGACTTGTACGCTGAACGTCGAGTTGGTAACATGCGCGCTAGTATTTTCAGAGATTTCTTGTTCTCCGAGATGTTTACAATTCATGATCTATTCTGCATATTTCATTGTTCTGAAATGACACCTGCACGCGAATTCCAGTCTAGCACGGGCGGAACCAAAACGCTTGATTAACTTCCGAAGACCTGCCGATTATGGTAATTCATCAGTCCTGGCAATGTGTTCATGAAATAACAGGTGAGCTGTTGAACATCAACGTTAAACACGTAATTGACCTAAAAATAGCAAGAGCATGCCGCAAACAGAAAACAGAAATTTTTACTCACTGTCAAGGCAGCAATTATTTCCCTTATTAAAAGACGTGAAAAACGCTACAATAAGCGTGTCTAACAGAAGAGTTTATTATGCGCCGATCAATTCGAAACATCAACATCCCCCCCCCCCCCCCCCCCCCGGGCATGCCCCGGGCATTTGAACATTTTCTATGCCCGGGGAGTCGGGCATTTGATGTGAAAGGCCATCCCGGGGGTGGGGAATTTGACTTTGCCCAGGTGGGGTGGGGAATTTGAACCGGAAGTGTTCCAAATATCGGGGTTTTTTTAGTAGAGGCCTATTAAAGGAAAAAAATATCGTTTTTGTTAGTGGCAAGTGAAAAAGGGGCTAACAAAGCTTTGCAATGTTTTCGAAGGTTTGTAAATTGTAGATTTTTAAAATATAGCTTCAACTGCCATTCAACGCGTACTAGAGATTTCGAAGTCAAGGTGGCTGACTGTATTGCCAGTCCGCAGATCCGCAGATCTTAAACGGCCATTAATTGAAAAGAAAAAACACTGTAAAATCAGAATGAACAACAACCTTTCTCTCAGGAAACGTTTGTCAGTTGTTATAAAATGCGTTTAGATTAATAAATTTTCACTTGGTGGAATAACGCTTGCAAACGATTTGTTCAAAACCCAACTTTACAACCGCTTTGCTAAATATTTTTTGCAACATTTGGATCACACGAGGAATTACTCAATTCAGAAAAAAATTATCGAAAAGTAAATCCCCAAACAATAACAAATTCATTTCGACGTGGTGTCCACAGCGGAAGTACCGTGCAGTGAAATATCAGTTGCAAAGTATACGCGGTTCAGTTGAGTATATTCTCGAGGAAAACACTCGGTAGAATAAATCATAAAAACTGAATGCAAAGTGTATTTTTTATTCTCACTAAAAACTTTTGATCTTTAGGAGGGGCATTTGACCATCAAATCCTGTGCTATGGTGGGGTATTTGAATGTAATTTTCGCCCAAGGGGGCGGGAATTTGAACAAGTCGATCTTCAAAAGTTCAAATGCCCGGGGCATTGCCCGGGGGGGGGTGATGTTGATGTTTCGAATTGATCGGCGCATTACCATAATCGGCAGGTCTTCGGAAGTTAATCAAGCGTTTTGGTTCCGCCCGTGCTAGACTGGAATTCGCGTGCAGGTGTCATTTCAGAACAATGAAATATGCAGAATAGATCATGAATTGTAAACATCTCGGAGAACAAGAAATCTCTGAAAATACTAGCGCGCATGTTACCAACTCGACGTTCAGCGTACAAGTCTCACAGCATTTCAACCAACACGAAATTTGGAGACTAAGTAAAAGAAGGTCCAAATTTATAGTTCGCTTATTCTTGGGAAATTCTATCTCAGATTATTAAAATAAGCGAGGTCATAAGATTCTCTGCTCGTTTGTTGCAAAAACATCGTAAATTTCGATTATTATCATGACTCGGCACAGGGAAAAATCCAAAACCGTCAATCCGCCAAAAGAGCCAAACAAATAAGGTACAATAGTTGTTCTTATGAATGAGTAAAGTTGAAATCGGCATTAGGTCCTCGATCTCTCAGTTTGGGGTGAAATACAACAAACTTTGATATTTTACCAAATTTAACCCTAAAATAAGTAAACTCGCGCCATTCAAAAATCCTCTCACAGAAGTTAACCAAACTTGGCTAAAATGTGTGCATTGTGGTACTCTTTCAGTCCCCAAGAGCGAGTTACCAAAATTTCTCATACAGGCCGACGGCGGCCTCACAAGTAAAACTACGCCTAGCAACGTATCGTTGCCAAGGACGCTTCGATCGCAAAAAATACAACTGAAATGGAAACTTCAATTTTTCCCTAGTAAGTGTGTGCCATGAGTATTTAGGTAAATACTGAATAAGATATCCAAATACGTGATTGAAAAAGAGTGGTCGGCACAGTAACGAGCCAGTGATCAACGAGCCTGATCTAGATGAAATGTCTGACGAGCTGCTGGACTTTGCCTTGACGCGTTTTGTTGCAGAAGAAAGGAAAGAAGATGGTCAGGAATATCCAGGAAAGACTATATGAAATGTTAAGTAGCATCCAAATGTATTTACGCGTGCAGTGTAAGCTAGATTTAACTTTGATTAACTAGCCTGCGCACAGACGTATATACGATTTCCTTGCTCCCCGCGGAAAACGGACGTCTGCGAAACGCTGTTTCGAATCGTGTTCACTTATCCTGGCCCCGGTTGTTCAAAAGGTGGATAGCGCTATCCACTGGATAAATCACTATCCAGTGGATAACACAAAGGATTTTGTTAATACTTATCCACTGGATGGCGCTATCCACCTTTTGAACAACCGGGGCCTGTTGTTTCTCAAGGATCCGTGGACCGCGCTCTGATTGGACGCTTGACAGTAGGCATTGTTAGTAACAGCTCTGATTGGCTACCACCACGAAATGCCGAAATAATTTATGCTGCATAAATTCATAATTCTTCTCCGGCGAAGTAAACAAATATCGACAAATACGTAAACGGACCCCTTTCGACGTCTTTTAAAATTTCCTCCGACTGTTCGTCGTGTAGAGCCACCGCTGATAGTCCCAGGACTTTTAGAAATCGAACTTGATCCTCCATTAATGTTTTCAACGGAGAAATAATAATCACTTTGCCGCCACTACGTGGACGGTCAAAAACCACATCGACGACGATTGGAATGGCGTAGAAAATTAAATATTTCCCATACCCAGGGAGACTGGCGTAAACATTTTTGTCATCGCAGACGGCCTTTAGACCTTCTTCCTGCTCTAAACGAAGCGGGGAAATCCTGAAAATTTCGCAAACTTGCCCCCCTAGAGGCTCGCGCCTTCGGCGCTCCTATTTTATACCCCGGATAAAATATCTCGGGCTTAAACGGAAAAAAGGTCTGGCTACGCCCCTGTAGGCATATAAGAATTTGACTAATGAGAGCGTTCCCGATTGAACTGTATAAGAAATACATGTCTCATGTTCCAATGGAAGTCAGCGATAACGTGTTTTATTTGCGAGCTTTGCCTAAGCTAAAAGGGGACATCTGGTATTACAAAAAGGAACGGGGAGAGAAACTTTCGGGAATGTGGTAAAGAAAATTATGTAAAAAGCGGGGTTCGATGGACAATATACTAATCATTCCCTTCGGCGTAGTTAAGCTACGCGATTGTATGATGGCGGAGTACCAGAACAGATTATTCAAGAAACAACTGGCCATCAATTATCTGATGGGGTAAGGGCGTATAAATGTACGTCATCGACACTTAAGAGAAAAGCAAGTGAAATATAGTAGGGAACGATTTCAAAACATGTTGGAATTAATGTCGGGGTAAATGAAGAAAAATGTATTAAGGAAGATGTTGAACAAAATGAAAAGGGGTTAAAGGAAAAATCCATTGACCCAAAAACAAGTGTTTGTAATCAGTCAGTTGTGGTTAGCACACAGCACACAGCACACAGCATACAGCACAACACATAACGGTGCAGTACATTATAGTACGATACAGTACAGTTTAGCACAGCAGTAGTGCTATTCATTTCAGTAGACATGGTAAAGTTCAGTACCTTTCAATACAGTACAGTACAGCACATCATAGTACAGTAGACCTACAGTACAGTGCAGCACTGCACAGTACGGTATAGTGCAGTACAGTGCAGTACAGTACAGTACAGTACAGTACAGTACAGTACAGTACAGTACAGTACAGTACAGTACAGTACAGTACAGTGCAGCACTGCACAGTACGGTATGGTGCAGTACAGTACAGTACAGTACAGTACAGTACAGTACAGTACAGTACAGTACAGTACAGTACAGTGCAGCACTGCACAGTACGGTATGGTGCAGTACAGTACAGTACAGTACAGTACAGTACAGTACAGTACAGTACAGTACAGTACAGTACAGTACAGTACAGTACAGTACAGTACAGTACAGTACTACAGTACAGTACTAGAGTACAGTACAGTAGAGTACACACAGTGGGTTAAGCGCACAAAATAGATTTCTGGAATACTGACTAACCTTTTTCACAAATAAAACCAGCTCCTAAAAAATCACATTGATAATCATGCCATGTACCAGAAAGCCCTATCGCCAACATGCCACAATTTTCTGAGGAGAACAGTCCAGGTTGATCTTCACCCCAATTTGTATATGTCAAATTAGATCCATCCTCCCAAATCCAGTTTGAAACATTTCCAGGGTCACGGAACAAACCAAGACAAAATACAACATGTTCACCCGCCAACGCACTAAATGCTTGCCCCTTGCCATAGATATATGCATTTTCAGCTTGTGAATTTACAACGGCAAGAGTCGCCCCATGTGCTCTGCAGAGGTAACTTGCACTTAAACAATTTCCGGGTGATTTTCCAAATAAGTAGCACGAACCCAAGTTCTGGATCCAGTTGTTTGGACATACACCTGAAAGAAACAAGCACATGAACAAATTAACAAGTAAGAAAGGGAGAAAGGAAGGAAATGGGGAGAAAGAAAAAGGAAAAATGGATCGATGGGAGGAAAGAAGAGAAAAACCAACAGCAAGCTGAGAAAAATGCAGGAAAGTCGCAGGCAATAAAGCAAACACATAAATTGAACTCGCATCAGAATGCCAATTCTGTGATTGATTGATTGATTGATTGATTGACACCAGATTCGACACGACTAGAGCTTTCACTTGTTTGCATTTAAAAGAAGTTAAAAATCAAAACTTTTCTTCCAACTAAAAAAGCATTCTGCTTTTGAGGCGAGGACGTCCACAGAAAAGAAAACGAAAAAGTGCTAAATGTTGCATTTCAATCACGATATCAACTTTTCCCTGCCAGAATAGCCGCGGTTATATGATACAACTTTCTTTTTCAAGATACAATGGAAGTCATAAGTAGTTGGGATGCTTGAGAAAACTGTACAAAAAAATCAACCAATAATGTAGTACTACTACAGTTATTTTTTGGGAGGCCGCAATTTGAGCGTCCACACTAGGCCTCCCCCCAAACAATGTTGACAAATGTAGGTAAATAGTGTTTCTGTATAAATGTGTGTTCGATCGTCAAAATTCAACATTGCTTGGGGGAAGGGGGTCTATTATTTCACTAGCATCTTAGTAAGTGTCCCAACACTATGGCCTGCACTGTAGCTAGCTTGGTTAGCGATACTCTACTGCGGAACCCGAGCCATGGGTACTTCTCAGTTGGTTGACCATCAAGTACCAACATTGTCCAACTAGTTGATGATACGGGGTGCCTCCTAAACGAACTGCCGACAAGGATGGAGCCGGACAGAAAAAATGGGGGAACGAGTCAGAAGGGTCCGAGGATATGATAATACCTGATGATATGATACAACTTTGACCGAGGGAAATTCAAAATAACAATAGCTGCGGCACTGACACTTAAAATTAGAATTTACCTAGGTAAATGATTTTCGATGTGTAACCGACCTAACGTAGCTATAGATAAAATGCACCTAGGTATAAACCAAGCAATAATAATAATAATAATAATAATAATAATAACAATCTTTATACAGGGAGTCATTTTATATATCGAAAACAAAAAACTTTCACCGTGTAGTTTATAAGTTATTAGCCTCAAATGGTCCAAAATAGCGTATTTTTTACCTCTTTTCGCGTTGCCATGGCAACGAATGATGACGTCATTTGGATACCACTTTGTTCACTGATAAAAGATTTACTGGTTTCAAGTAAAAGATTTTCAGCCACACCATCGGGCTAGCTGTAATGGGATGCAAAAGACGAGAGGGCTGAACAATATGGAGCCACCTTAATTTATCGCTTCCCGATCAAATCCACACTCGTCTGTTACTTCCCAAACCATGAATTATTTCTGGTACATTTGAAGACTACTTTTAAAAGCAATAAAGTCAGTAAAAGTCTACATTAATATGACACGCATTCCACAGTCCATAATCCACAGAAGTCCAGTCCCGAAGTCCAAATTTTTTATTAAATCTGATGGGCTGAAGCAACGACGCTGTTTTGCCGTGTGTTTCTACATGGGGTGACAACTCTGAGAAGGCCTGTTTTCGGGAGAAAAACAAAATTCTTCCGGGAATCAGAAGATTTTTCCGGGAATCGGGAGACTCAAAAACTTTTCGGGGAAACATGAGATAATGTTGTTAAAATTTCGGGAAGTTTGACATTTTTCCAAGAACGTCTCCGAAAAAATCGGGAAGACATTCCAAATTTTCGGGACAACTTTCAGTTACACGCAATATATGGCTGAAGTAAAAATGTTGGAATCTATTGTTTCCGTTCTACTTTGTGATTGTTTAACTTTTACCCCATACACACCAACGCTTAAACTTGTTTAAATGTTGTTTAGTTTAAAACAGCTTTAGAAAAATACTTCCTAACCTCCCATAATATATGGAGGGAAATTTTTACTAAAAGAAACTTCATTGACTTTTATTACCATTCCAGGTTGTTTGAGTCATGTACATTTAAAAACGCTTAAGATAAAGGCTATATTAAAACGTAATTAAACTAAACGACATTTAAACATGTTTGACCGTTGGTGTGAATGGGACTTTAGTCTGGGTGACCCCGGTAACAGTAGCCGCACTGTAATAACCCAAACAATTAAAGCCTGGTTTTCTATAGCAAGACAAGCATAATAAAGCGCGTATAAAACCAGATACCACGCAGCTCTTAACAACCTTTAATTTCATTGAACCTGGGTATCACGCAGCTCTATTGTTTTCAGGGCTAGGGTCCATTGTTATGTTGTTTGTTTTATTGTATTCTTAGCAAATCAGAGAAGACCTTGTAAGAGCAGCGTATTGCCCCTATAAAACAGAAGAGGGAAGCATAATAATTTGAAAACAAACATTGACATAAGCATAAGATTTTATGGTCCTTATGCTTATGCTTGCGCTTATGTCAGACCCGTTTTCACCAGGCATGAGCGCTGTTATTTTAAAATGCCTTTTGTAGTTTATGTCATGTCATGTCATGTCATGTCATGCTTCCGCTTATGCATATGCTGCTAGTGAAAACCAGGTTATAAATCTTAATAATACTGCAGCATGAAATAAATTGAAAACAGTGTGCATTTCGCCTTAGAAAGAAACGACATCGGGTGTGCAGTTGGCAACTCACTATGATCATAACTCAGCAGTTCGTTGGTTAAAGTGGGCAAAGTTAATAAAGTGGAATGGTTGTGAAACCTGAGAATTGTCTTTGTTCGATCTTTTTGTTATCGTTTTCGGCCTTGACCCTGCACAACACAATAGATGTTGATCTTTTGTTCGAGCAACTGACCAATAGAAATGGTGCTATTAAGTTGTTCAGTCATAGCGTGTAATAAAAAAAAAAAAAAAAAGATGTGCAGGGTCAAGTACGGTTCAACATAAATTGTAGCTCCTTTGTTATCGCTATTGAAGTCTGCAAGGTTTCATAACCAGTCCCTCGATTAACTATGAAGTGCGACTGTGGGTAAAGCTTTGGCATGTGTAATCCATTAATACAAAGCACAGGTAAATGTACCGTGTTTTCCTCATTTTTTCTTTGTGTCACGATTGTGATATAACGTCCGGTTACTTGGCTTCCTTGTGGTACAGCCTTCCTTTGTAAGACATTCAATAGTAACAACGTGGTTTGCAGGAACGATGACTGAATGAAAGGAGAAACTCTACTCCGTGTCGGACATCTTCTTATCTTGTTTGCTTTCAGGTATGTAGCTTCTTTTTACTCATGCGTATTTAGCCCTTCGTTTCTTTTTTTTTTTTTTTTTCCTTTTTATTAATTTTTTTTGTGTCACGATTTTGCATGCAAATTTATGCACGCATATTTTATTATTAACCGGGCGTCAGGTCACATACAAATTCTAAAAAAATGACTGCCGCGCTCGGCATGTGCTTGGTTTTCAAAACCATATATAGTTTTGTCTTATCGGAGTAATAACACATATTTAAGATACTCCAAATGGAAAGAGAAACCTTTAAAGAATACTCAAAAGCCGCCGTAGTGGAGAAAAAGGAGAGCTTTAAGCGACGAAATCTTGCTTCCAGGAACTTCATACGTTTTTATCAATGCGGGGCGATGTTTCTTTTGAAGAAGCGGAGTTTAAAATAATTTTCGAGCAGCCGAGTCAAGCCGAGGGACTTAACCGTGAAATAAATTACATTTTTCGATGGGAATTTATGTTGATATCAATTTGTGATTGACTTTTTCTTTGTGTTCTCGTTAGTTTTGGAGAAATGTTTATAAAACGTGTTAAAATTTAGTCGTAATATCTGATGTTATGTAAACAAAACATGACTTAATTTTATAGTTCTAACTTCACACGCGTCGCCTTACGCAAAGATGTCTGTGTATGTTTTGCATTTTTTCATTTCCAACTCATTTTCTCGGGCAATTTTCGACACACAACTGGTGTATTTTATTCGAAAATTGGTCATACTAGTTATTCTAGATCGAGAAAAAGTTTTTGTGAATTCTATTAAACAGACGGTCGCGTAATTCTGTTTTTGAGATTCGCTAAAATTGAAAAATAGCCCGGTCGTTTTAATACTGATTTTATTGCTTTTACAAGTAGTCTTTTCAAATGTAACGGATAGAAGTGATCTTTTAGGAAATAAAAGAGCGAATGTGTATTTGATCGGGAATCAATAAATTAAGTATTCAAAGCAAGTACAGAGAATGTGTCTTAGCGTGTTCTTTGGTGTGTCACGCAAAATTCGTTGAGGGGGAAGGGGTGCGTGACCCATTTAAGTGAACCGTAAAACTTTCTTACGCAACCGCATGAGTATAGGCTACCAGTGTAGCCTCTTGTTTTAAATATACGATGAATGTTTGTTACGCATGCGCATAACATTCATTTTGCGATATATTGGGCAAACTGCTATGGAAGTTTTCCTGTGAATGTAAAGGTTTCCATTTAAAGTATAGAACTTGAGGCCAATCGTTTAGATTTTTAAAACGTTTTGTAGTTCAAAGTTGCAAGCTCATGGTGAAAAATGACATAATTAAAGGGGCTATGTCATGTAAACCGCGAACGAAAATGCTGCCGGTGTACGTACGATCTGTAACAGATCTAGTCAGCCAAAAATAGAGATACAATCAAAGTATAGAGCAAGGCTGCTACGTAGTATCAGCCTTGCTCTATACTTTGGCTATGTCATGGCAGTTTTTATGGTTTTGTCTCAGACTGTGCAAGAATTAAAACTTAGCATCTTATTTCAAACACAAAATGCTCTTAGAACATTAAAAACAAGATATCAAATAAATTCTTGTAAAATGAATAAACCATAATCCGTTTTTTAGCAAAGTTGCCAAAACACATTGAACAAACTTGAAAAAATTAGCCAATTTTTTCAAGTTGCAATCCACTTCCATCCTGACCATCTGTAGTCAGAGACACTTGTTTATAGTTACATTATACTCGTAAAGTATATGTTTGCGTTTCCACTGATATAAATATGTCTTTTAGCTTTTTAAAATAACACTTAAAATAGTGGCATAGCCTCTTTAACATTGGCATGCAGGAGCATTGGCTTTTACATTTATCTGGTACATTCTTTGCGCTGGAAGGGGGTTCTTGGGAATTTCTGTTGTATTTGTGCCGAAAATATAATTTTAAAGTTTGTTACGCATGCGCATGAGTATAGGCTACTTGGAGACTCTTGTTTGTAAAAAACGATAACTCAAAGAAATGATTTTAACCAGGTCTCTTTCAGGGAAAACGATACAGCTGTCACGCTGTTTCTTTTTGTATCACAACAATAAAATTTATTTAACAAATCGACCGCATTTTTCCATGGTCTATACTCTTATTTACCATAGAAATGACGTCATAAAATGTTCAAAACTCAAGTGGAACCACGAGCCGTTAGGCGAGTGGTTTCACTGCCAAGTTTTGAACATTTTATGGCGTCATTTCTATGGTAAATAAGAGTATAGACCATGGAAAAATGCGATCGATTTGTTTTTTACAATAACAAACTTGAATAACTGCAAGCGCCGAGCGAACTAGTTTGTGGGAATCATTTTAGAAAATAAAGATAAACAACCTAACACTGACAAACTGCTGCAAAATGTTTTTGCGTGGGGAATAATTAAAGCCTTAACTTTTTATGTAAATAAACTATATGTAACGAAAAAGGCTCACACAAAAATTCTCTTCAGCTTAAATCATCGCTAGAATCTTTTAATATTAACACAGCACAATAAAGAGCCGTTATTCGGCAAATTTTAGAGAACCACGCTCGGCGATAATCGCAAAATACAGCACAATAACCTCACACAAAATCAAATATAAAATTACTAGGCACAGTTTACAAAGCTAACCTTTTCCAAATTTGAAATATCTTCGAATAATCAGATGAATCTTTGCTCCAAGTTGTTTTCGGCTCAGTTTTAGTTCTTTCGGGCGCCGGCGACTGATTCCGTGGATTTTCCCGTGAAACTACGACAAGTTGTTTGTCCTTTTTGCTTCGCACTTAATTCCAGGCAAGTTTAGCTGATTGTAAACTAAATTTAACTGACGAGAGAGCATTCTTTTCATTGAAGAATTCCAGTTTTAAGTGCATTTTTCACTGTTTGAAGAACCCGCAGCGCCACTGAAAGTTTGACAAAACTCACCGCGTTGCGTTACCTGTTACGTCATTTTCATGGTCTATACTCTCATCGACCATAGAAATGAGCCAATCAGCGCGCGGGAATTCACACAGTTATTGTAAAATATAGACTTTTGAAACACTACTAAAGCTAAATGGTTCGGACTGAATTGCACTCTGAAATGGCAGCTCAGGGTAAACAAAACGATAAAGCAAGGATTACTTTTTAGAATAGAAAACAAAGTTTTTGTTCCGCTTCTTGAAAAGGAAATCGAAAACATTAGTTCCCAGCAGAAATTTAACTCATCTCGAACCACAAAAAATTGTTCCCGCAAAACATAAAAAAAAATCGCCAATCCGCCAAAAAAGAAAAAAAACTCCCGCAAAACTTTCATGCTACACGGTACTTTCACGAGAAAGGCTAATGGAGCGTGAATTACAGCAACTGAGCATCTGCAGAAACACATGGAACGAAAACATTATGGATGAGCCTGACTGAAAGACCCTATAGGTTCGAAACTCACGGCTCTCTGATACTTGATTCCTATAATGTTATTCGCCTACCTTCACACCCGTATATAATTCCAAATAACAGCAAAACAACTTGCTGCATCTACAAAAGACAATTTACATCCAAATCAGCATATTTATAGCTAAAATAGGGGTTATGACTTATGTGTTATAGGCGAATTTTTGTTTACAAATTATTACCTCGTTATTAGAGCAGTTTTCAATTGAGTATCGAAAGTAATTACACAATTGCTTTGGTTTTGCATTGCTACGCTTTGTGATTGGCTAAAAAATCTCGCGCCACTTTCTCGACCAATCAGAAGTAAAACCAAAACCAATCGTGACTTGCTTGCACGCGTTTTCCCGCGCTTGGCGCCGCCGACATGTAATTGCTTCGAGCTCTGATTGGTTCATTGGATTGTTTACGACTGCTGTGATTGGTCAGAGTAATTACTTTGGTTTTGGTTTTACTACACTCAATTGAAAACTGCTCTATATGCCCCTCATTCTCTAATCGACCTACAAAATAGTCAACTCTTTAAAGAGCATAGCCCAATTAGCGTGTAAGTGCGCTGGAAATTTGAGCCCGATATACTAGATAATCTTCATGTAATGCTGTTAAGAAAAGTCGAAATTTCACAAAGAATATATGCCGTGCTTATAAGCTCTTTTGCCACCCAGCAATGAACACTCGGGCCACCAGTTACTGGTTCCCAGGACCTTACGTGGACTTCTCGCTCGCCCGTTCAACAACAACAAGTAGCTTTATTTGCATGACTATAAATCCTTACAGTATTGCAAAGCTTTACAACATAACAAAATGAAATTACAATAATATAATAAAGAAAGGGAAAGTACAATCAGTCTGATTTGATAATTTGATTATTGCGGAGATCTAAGCATGAAATAATGAATTTCACCAAATGAATATTTACAAAATAATTACGAGAGTTCATTAATTCATTGGTAACTTCTGAAGGAGATAACTGTTTTATATTTGGTAGGTGATACCCTATTTTCCTGTAAAATCCGTCCCTAATAATTGAGTATTTAGGACAGTGGAAAAGGAAGTGAATTTCATCTTTAATTTCATTAGATCCACAAGTAGGGCACAATCTATCATCTCTCGTGATTTTTTCAAATCTACCAATTTCAATCATTAATTTATGATTACTTATACGAAATTTTACTAATTGTTTTCTGTCATTTGATTTCCTTGTAAGGTCTAAGTAATGAGAAGGCGTATATTCGTTCTTAAAGATATTATAAAATTCGAGTTTCTTAGAGTGTTGAATGATATGTCGCCAATATAGGATATATTTTTGTTGCATTAAGTTTACATAATGTTCGATTTTAGTTTCAGTTAGGAAAATAGGGTCAAAATCAGGCAAATTATAGAATTCGGATATCCTTATAAAATTAGAGTAGAAGCTATTTTTACCAGAAGAGTGAAGATCTGCGGACATTAAAAAGATCTGTTTAACAATAGAGTTATTGTCCTTACTTTGAAGATATAAGGTATAATTAATTATTTTCTGATTAATAGCTATAATAAGAATATATAAAGGAGGAGGTGGATGCTTTCACCAGTACACCAGACCCCATAGGCCACAATAGCGCTACAAACGAAACTAGCTCAAGCAACGGTGTTAGGAAATTATCTCTGTTATTATATATTATATATTATATTATATAGAGGATATTACATGGCCGCGCGAAGATACGAAATTTCTCTTCGAGTGTTGAAAAATATTTCACGAGTGAGCGCAGCGAACGAGTGAAATATTTTTCAACACGAGAAGGGAAATTTCGTATCTTCAAGCGGCCATGTAATGTTCTGTTTATTATATAAACACCAATGAAATTAAACCATTTCACTTTTATATTTTTTGTTGTCCTAAAGTAGAACAACGTAGCAACGGTGATCTTTTCACGTGTGAAGATAACATGTTATTCTCACGTGTGAAGATATGATGTTTACGCGCGAAAGCTCACCTGGTATTTCATTGGTGTTTATATAATAATTATATTATATTATATTATATTATATTATATTATATTATATTATATTATATTATATTATATTATATTATATTATATTATATTATATTATATTATATTATATTATTATATTATATTATATTATAAACGTTTTCGCTCAAATTAAAATTCAGGCGAGGGGTATTTCCACTTATTTTCATGTTGTCCATCCCTCCACAAAAGCCATCACATTCAAATTATGTTTTCTACTAACCAGAATGAATAAGGAGGATTTGTATGAAAACACCCAGGAAAGAAGGGAGTTTGAAAAATATTGTTATATTTTCTTAAACTACCTTTTAACTTCAATTATATTTGTTACCCCAAAATGCTATAATTCGGTCAAATTCGCGTTACCCCTGACTGCTTAGGCTCGTTGTCTATTCTTTATATAAATATCAAAAGTGAAATAAATCGCGTCGAAGGGTTAAAGAAGTTCTCTTTGCGTCCTGCTGTCACTGCTTGCGGCTTTGCGCGGGTATTGCTAAAAAGTTAATAACCTCAGGTACCCAGGGTAAATTTTCATTAAACGATACAAAACTGCGATATAGAAGAAAGCTGTTTCCCTTACCTTGTGAACTGATTCTGATGTTCCGGCTTTATCCAAAGACAAACTGCTACACTGGTTAACACGGAACACTTTTAGCAAGTTCTGCAGGTTGCTGAAATTGATATGAAGCCATTATTTACAATACCCTTAGTTTAACTTGACATACAAGTGTTCTGTGCTAGCAACTTGACAGTAAATCAGAGTGCAAATAGTTATCAGACCATAAATATCTTATTACACCACCACAAGCGCTATTTGGTAAAACTTAAATTATTTTTCATGTAAAGATAAAGAAAATAAGAATTTATTTAAAAAGTTGTACAATCCGCTCTAAGTGGCCGTGTTTTCATAATGCCGGTTGTCTCACTTAACATTCCCAAAGGTGTTTTGTTTACTGTCTCACTTAAGGCTGGTTTACACACTAGCTACATAATGACATAAAGAAAGGATCAGTTGTTTCCTGATGTCGCTATGTTTATGCTATAGGCCTTTATCACGCGGCGGCCATGTTGACTCCCCGGAGAATAAAATGCTTTGTTTTTTTGAAAAAAAAGAGCATAGCCCAATTAGCGTGTAAGTGCGCTGGAAATTTGAGCCCGATATACTATATTTATTTTTTGTTTTTTGCCCGCCCAGCCTCGCAGTGAAAAAGTTGAAAATGAGGTTGGGCGGGCAAAAATCTTTTGTTTTTATACAAAATGGCGGGGCGTGATAAAGGCTTATTCTCACGACCACAAGTGTTTTTGGTATAAAAAGCAAAAGACACGAACACCCCGACTAAAAATCACAAACCGAGAATGAACGAACGGAAGAGCAGCCAAAATGACGCACCGAAAATCAGGGCCGACTGAAGTGACAGCTGAAACTATGAATCACTGAACGACAAGGTGGCCGACACCCTAACGTAAAAACCCGCTAGCAACCAAGAGAAGGACTGACAGAATATTTTGTGCTATGTTTAGTTAGGTGTCCCCTATTAGCTGAAGGTTTCCACTCTGCTAGATATTTTATTGACACGTTAATAGGTTCATTATTATTTATTATTATTATTATTATTATTATTATTAGTGAAGAAAGAGCCCTTAAAATGTGGCTTATGTTAACATTTATGTTAAAACAATAGAGTTTGACCCTAAATGTTTTAATACCTGTTGCAACCCTTAGTTTGTATGAAACTTTGGAGTATTGAGGGAAATAATTTTGTTTGTGTAAAATATAAAAGATATGAACGGCCCAAGTCAAAATCGCAAGCCAGGAAAAACGGGCAACCAAAAATGACGCACAGAAAAAGCAGAGCACAACTGAAAGTACAACTGAACCCATGAATCACTGAACGACAAGGTGGCCGAAAACCGAACGTAAAAACCCGCATGCAACCAAGAGAAGGACTGAACGAATCCTTTGTGCTAGAAGAAAAAGAATTGTAAAAATATTTTTGACCCTAATAATCAGATAATTGTTGTTCGACCTTTCATGGAAGGGGATTTGAAACTTCAGACTGTTGAGGAAAACTGGAACAAAACTGAATGATAGCTAAAAAGTCGAATGAAAAGGACCTAATTCGGTGAATAATTTGGATTTTGAATTAGATTAGTTGATCCAACAACACAACGCCGATGCATCATCCACGATCCGCAGCTGAGGAGAAAGAAAAGCGTCCATCAGGGCCGAGTTGTTCGAAGGACGATTAGTGCTAATCCAGGGTTAATTACCATGACAACTCATATGTTCTGTTGACAGTTAAGCCAGGATTAGTGCTCATCAGGCTTTGAACAACTCGGCCCAGTGCACGTGAAATCAAACTAAGTAAATCTCTTTTTGCAGTTGTGTTCGCATTCATGATTTGCTGGATCCCATTCTGGATTACCGTTATCCTACGGCGCTTCCATTTTGTCGCGACAATGCCGCAAAACGTTGAGCTCCTCTGTATGTTTTTCCTGTATTTATCTAATTCAATTAATCCAGTTATATAAGAAAGAAAGAAAGAAAGAAAGAAAGAAAGAAAGAAAGAAAGAAAGAAAGAAAGAAAGAAAGAAAGAAAGAAAGAAAGAAAGAAAGAAAGAAAGAAAGAAAGAAAGAAAGAAAGAAAGAAAGAAAGAAAGAAAGAAAGAAAGAAAGAAAGAAAGAAAGAAAAAAGAAAATAAACAAATGGCTGTGCGTACCAGAATTTGAGGGATGCCACGAAAAATACGGCTTGTGAAAAGGTGTGGGGGGAGGGGATAAAAAATCATTGTGTCCGTATCGCTTCTCGGTCTTTTGGCTAAGATCATTTTTTGGAAAAAAAAATTGGTACCCATCTAGCAACCTTTTTGGCATTTTTAGCGGAGCTCTGCGGCCCGAAGGCCCGCGCGGAGCCCCATACTCATAGAACTAAACCTATGCCCGTCATTTTTCATGGTTATGGCTAGCGGAATGTTTCGCGGGCGCGTGTGCCGTCCGCCGCCCGCCGCCCGCCGCGGCCCGTGTTGGACAGGGCTAGTTCGCGGGCGCGTATGACGTCGCAAAACATGCGCGTATGACGCCACACAACATCCGAGATGTTTGTTTTCATTACGGATTTCACAACCAAAGAAGCGGAGATTTAAAGAATTTCCAAGCAAGCGAGGGACTTAAAGGTAAAACAGATTACATTTTTCGATGGGAATTTATGTTGATATCAATCTTTGATTGACTTTTTTTAAAACGTGCTTAAATTCAGTTGTATCGATTTCTTGAATTTCATCCAAGGCAGCTCGAACTCGATCGATGCGCTATAAATGTACGCGTTTTGCTTTTAAACATAAACTAATGGCGATTTGAATACAATTTTTTGGAAGAAGATTGTGTTGTCCATTTTTATGCGTTTGTTCATTCATTACATAGATTGAAAAGCGATTTTATAGTTCTATCTTCACTCGCGTCGCCCTATGCAAATATGTTATTTGTGTATTTTTGCAATTTTGATTTCCAAATCAGTTTTTCGGACAATTTTTGACAAGCAACAACTGTATTTTATTCGGAAAGTAGTCGTACTAGTTATTGTAGACAGAGAAAACGTTGTTTTTGTGAACTTTTGTACGGTCTAAATGTACTGTGCAGACGGTCGCGTAATACTGTTTTTGAGAATTGCTAAAATTGAAAAATAACCCGGTCGTCAATCTTAATCCTTGTGCTTCCGACCTTTCACCTTAGTTAAGCTTGTTCACAGAGCGACGAAATAGATAGGCTCAGCCTATCTATATATTAGGTGTCATAGAATGGGATCCCCATAAAGAGGGGTTCCTAACATGACAATGATTTGCATCAATAGAATAAATTAAGGAGGTCGATAAAAGGTGTATGTGTTTGGATCAGTCAGTGTTTTGAAGGTTGGCATGTGATTAATGGAAAGATAGCCTTTTTTTAAGGGTTAGCATTTGATTTGGGGAAAGGTAATTTTGTCCTATGGGTTAACCTTGGGTTTAGGGAAAATGGCTTCTTTGCCCCAGGGGTTAGCATTTGGTGAGGGGAAAGTAACCCTATGCTAGGGGGTTAGGATTTTGTTAGGGAGATGGCAAACTTGCACAAAGGCTTAGGGTTAGGTCTAAGGGAATGTCTTCTCCGCCTGATGGGTTAGCATTTTGTGAGGGGAAAATAACCCAGTGCTAGGGGTTAGGATTTTGTTAGGGGGATGGCAAACTTGACCTAAAGCTTTGGGTTAGGTCTAGGAGAATGGTTTCTCCGCCCCGAGGGGTTAGCATTTTTGAGGGGGAAACAACCTTGTGCTTTGGGTAAGGGTTAGGTCTAGGGAAATGTCTTCTGTGCCTAGGGGCTAGCATTTGGTGAAAGGAAAATAACCCTGTTTAAGGTTTAGCAATTTGTTATGGGGAAATGACAAACTTGCCCTCTGTGTAGTGTAAACAAATTTATTAGGTTAAAATGTCCTCATGAAAATATTACTAAAAAATGTTGTGTTCAATTGAAGGTAGAGGCTTCAAAGAGAAAACAAGAAAATGAAGGATAAAAAGAGGGAAAGAAGAAAAAAGAAAAGTTAAAACGAAAATTTATCCGGTTTATAGACAACTATTGAGTTGACATCTGGAGTCTTGAGCTTATGACATCTTGACATTGAGTTAGGAAAGACAGAAAAAAGTGTAACACAGGTTATAAATAAAGAATGCAACGACACCTACGGCTCTTTTGATTGTTGTGAATCATCAGGGGCAAAGCACAACTGAGCAGGAATGTTTCTAGTCCGGCGCCGGACCTTTGCCCGACGTTCCCGTGTCGAGTCCTTATTTGAAGTGAAGAGAAAAAGAAAACCAATGGGAACAGAAAAAGTCCTATGTTAGAAAATTTAATTCTAAATTACAAATTACATGGACTGCTTTTTTAGACTGGGGGGAGTTACAAATAAACTAAACTACAAAATTTTGCGGCGAGCAGACAAAACTTACCAAAACAAATGTGTCGCCTGCGGGGTCGTCTGTCACTAGAAGAAAAAAGATAAAATAAATTTTGTTCTAAAAATTGTTCGTAAAATTTCAAAAACGTTATGGGTGAAAAGAAACTCTATTTACGTTGTTATTCCTCAAAAAACTCCAAAATGAAAAGGTTGCAAAATAACTACGACTTTGTGTTTGCGGTCTTCTCCTGTCGTGAAAAAAAGATGGAGTAAAAAATTTTGAACTTGACGCCAGATTTACGTCAGTCAATGACGTATAACTTGGGAGCGCAAAGATTCTTGGTATTGATTGTGGAACTTGAAGCTGGCTTGAGTTGGGTACTTACATGTACTTATATGTTGATTGTATTGCCGTTTTGTTGGTTGAAAAAGATGACAATTCATATCTTCTTAGGAACAAAAAGTCGTCGTATAAAGTGGAGCATTTATTTATGGTTATGTTGATGTATCCGAAGTTGGTGGGTTGTTAACAGAAGTCTTTGTTTAGGGTTGTCGATGCGATTCATTGATTCCACGTGGTCTGTGATGATGAGGTGAGTATCTTAGACTTAAAGTGTTTCGTTTGTTTTTCTTCTTTTCGGTAGCTTTAATTTTTGTATAGGAAGATGAACGTGAAGGAAATAATTATAATAAATTTATGAGTTCGATTGTTGATGGGAGATTTACATTTTCAACAAACACTTGAAAATCGGGACCGAGAAGGAGGGATGTGTGCGAAACGGTGCGAAACGGTAGGGGGGGGGGGGGGGGGGGGGGGGGGGGGGGGGGGGGGGGGGGGGGGGGGGGGGGGGGGGTGGGGGGGGGGGGGGTGGGGGGGGGGGGGGGGTAGTGCGGGTTTTTTTTTTAATTATTAAAATCACTTCAATGTTTATTTATAGAATGTAACATTTAAAATATTACAAAAAAAGTTTTATTTAACATAAATTGGTTCAAAACTAGTTTTGTATATTTTTAAAATATACATGTAAAGAAAAGGTCAAATTCTGGGTGCTTACCATTTAGCCATTTTTGGTTGAAAGTAAAATGGATCAGACAATTTCCAGAAAATTTGTTCGGAATTTGTGGAATACCTCCAGAGGTAGTCCTATTTTTCCGTTTCGGAATGGAACGTTGGAAATTTCCTTACCATTTGAATTTAGAAAAATTCAAATCGCTAAATTGAGTTAACAGTCTGGCTACCAGGATGGGGAAATGGAATATTTAAATGGTAAGGGCAATCTCGTCGGTTGGTTGGGTAATTTGGAAAAACACTTGCCATTATGTAACGGTCACCCCAACTGTTTTTTTTTTTCCTACAAATGATAACCACCCTCTATAAACACTTCTTGGATAAAGGTAAATGATTTAAAATATGTATCAGGAAAAAAAATTCAAACAAATTGTAAACAAAATTGATTTCATCAAATGAATTCAGCTGAAAAAGGTCCATTGATTAGATGTGTAATTAAACATTAAAAATAGAAGTGATGTAAAAATGTCCTTTTGTCTTTGTAATACCATGGGTAGTAAAGAGACTGGATAAGAAACTTATATCACATGATCGATTCCCACATAATGGAAATTTGTGATGTCACACTATCGAGAGCCAAATTTTTTACAGCAAGTTTGTTTATGTTGTATTAAGTATCAATATTAAAGATTTTTTTTGAGGAGTGGGATGAAGATGATTTGTCAGAACTTTTAGAAGACGACAAGAGGGTGATAAACCCAGTAGAGGCATTTGAAGATGAAGATGAAAGCGAGAATGAAGATGATGGCAGTACAGTGTTAAAATGTAGCAAGTTGTAAAAAGCGGTATCATCTGATAGTGTGGTTGCAAAAACATGAAAACACATGCAGTGGCGAGGCACCTATCAAAAAGGCAAAGCCAAATTATCCATACACCTGAAGAAAATCGTATTTCTTGACATTGCAGCATGGCAATGTTGTTCTCAATTCCCCTTTGGGAATTGGAGTTAGATATATTGCTCGTTTCCACGAGGTTCATTCATTGACGCCACCAGTTACAAACTTGTACGGCTGGTCGGCCTCTCCCTATACAATTGTTTTCCTTGAGCATGTCATAGACATGTATTCTATTCGGCTGAACGTAGTGAAAGAGAATAGAACCAGAAAAGTGCTTTCTTCCATCAGTTTTGATGATTTTTTTACATCTGAGTGCATGCTGCATTTAATAAAATCTCTCAACAAAATATCTGTGACAAGCAATGAAATGGCCAAAATACAAGGATCCAGGTTTGCATCTGCAGGTTTCATTAAGCAAAAGAATATCAGCGGGAAAATGTTGCAGAATAATATATCAAGCTTAAAGCTTAATGTAAGTTCATGCTAAACTTGTGGAGAAGTCAATAGCCGATTGTAAGATAAATATAGCATCCCTAGTAAAACTGTATCGCCAAAAGCATTTACCGGATTCTTGTTAATACAGAGTTTAAATGTTTCAGAAATTTATTTTTACAGAAATTCTCGTTGAAGTCTTGTTGAACTTCAAGAAATAACTTACTCCAGTGTGAGCTAGAATGACCATAATAGACAGGGAACACACAAATCAGTCTGTATATTACTTTGGTGTTTTCTCTATTAGCCTCCAAAGTGGCTTATTATTTTTAATTTAGGTCCACAAAAGGGGGGTGGGGGAGGGCTTAATGTGTTGTATAAAAGGATTTTATTACTCGTGCTGGTACAGCAACGAGTCAAGGATTGGCCTCCGTTTTTTTTCTTTTCCTCCGTGTTTTCGTATCTACTTCTGTGCATCGTGTTAGATCTGGGTAGAAGAATACGTACGCATACACTGCGAGAAAATTTTGAGCCTGCAATACTTGGGATTCGGTGGTGTCGTTTTGCAAGCAAAAGCGAGCAAAAGCAAAACAAATTTGGGTTTTATTGTTTGTTGCTGTTTACTCGTGACGGATACGGTAAAGTTTGCTCTCTATTTTTTTTTTTTTTTTATTCTTTTTGTTTTCGTCTGTTATTTGTGCATCGCATTAGATCTGGGACATTTCTGGGTACGAGAATACGCACGCATGCAAGCAGAAGCGAAAGTAATTTTGGTTTTATTTGCTTGTTGTTGTGTTACATAAGTGTTCCCCGCAAGTAACGTACATTACCGGTACGAGTACAGGCAGGCTACCGGTAGCCTCTTGTTTGGTTTGAACCCCCACCCCTTGCAAATTCCAGTTTAGCTTTATACTTTTTTTCAAAATTAAAACTTTTGCTTTTGAGACCCCCACCCCCTAGGAATTTCCAGTGACTTACCATGGGGAGGTATGGATATTTTCTTGGACCACAGGAGGGACCTAAACAGATGTAGCGATATATGATATTCACAATTTTTATTTGTAATTTTTATCTTTTATTGTAGTTCAGTAATGTTTTGAACCAAAGATCACAATGCGATCTTATGCTGTGAAGCTGTTTAACCGTAATCCCTACACTACGAAAAAAGGGTCAACACAACGAAGTACAATTTGGGAAAAAGTGGCTACAGCATTGAATATTGTTCCCATCCTGTATTCGTTGTTGACATTAAGAGCTGAAGAAAAGGCAACTGGCATACCACCTGATGAGCCCACAGAATTGGACAACCTATTAGAGCAACTTCTGCAATGGAAGAAAGTGCAGAGGCAGAGCTGCAAGAAATGGATTGGGAGAAGAACAAAAAGCTGGAGAGTGATAGAGCAAAACCTGAAGATGTCAGGTTTAAAGCGATGGAAAAGTTGTCAGGCGAGGCAATCAGGCGAGGATGACAATCAAGACAAGTGACCACGCTAAAGTGGGGGCGACGCCATGTCTTGTTTGTCTTAAAAAGAGCCGATGTAAACTATATTTGTACGGACTTAAACAGGAAGAATTGAAGCTGAAAAAAGATCAACAGGAGTTTGAGAAAAAGCAAATGGAAGTTGCCTCAAATGCATAAAAGGTGTTCCAAGAGCAGCAGAGTCAGCTGCTAAAAGTGGTGGTGCAGCAACAGCAACAACAGAGCCAACAAACATTGCTGATGATGCAACAACAGCAACAACAAACAAAGGGAGGTAATGGCATTTTGGAGCGTATCACAGATAGAAAATAGCTCTTTTCAATTTGCGGATCCATATGATGTACTGAAACTGTTGTGTTCCATTGCAGAGCTAGTGTGGATTATAATAAATATTTTTTTTATTCTTGTTAATATAAGTATTTTCCCACTGTTTTAAATTTTGAACTGTTGGCAAAGCAGGGATCCTTTAAAAAAAAAGCATTTTAGGCAGGAAGGAAACTTTTTTTGGCTGTAAGTTAGAGGCTGTTCACATTGGTCCCTGCCAGGTACTTTGTCTGGGCGCCAAGTGCGAACAGTCTCTTAATAGGCCATTTGCACAATGGCGTCATTTGACTACAACTACCAGAATTCATTTCGTTTTCCCTTTCTTATTTAAATTTTATAATCCCAGTGCGGTTTAAATAACAATAGCCCTAATTTGCACTACAAAACAAAAAACTGAAGTATTCTGGTAGTTGTAGTCATATGACATCATCGTACAAATGGCCTATTACCGTAATGATTGTTGCCACAAGGCATGTTGTCAGAAATAATGCTTTGATAGTTTAAATTTTCAAACCAGAAAAGCCTCCTAATACCAAGGTATTTTGCCCAGTTTTTGACTATGCGTGAATCCAAAGAGATAATGTAGCTTCAATGTGAAAAAAAAGGCTGACCTCAGCATTTTTTAGAAAAAGGCAAAAAATAGATATTTCTTCGCGGATTTCCTTAGAATTCGCCTTTACATGCACAAAAGCAACAATAATTCTAAAAATCTCTGAAACACATAACGAATGGTAACATAACAACTACTGTTTATGTGTTTTTAATTACAAAATCATCACAATGGAGTCATTATCGGCCCTGACAACCTTCCCACGTTCACCGAAAATCCCCCAAAATACAGTCTAAATAACGTTTCCTCACAACAAAAAATTAATTGTGTGCTTAAAAGACTTACCACTTCCATTTTATAAGATAAGAAGTACATGTAGGGGTCACCGCGCGTTTTTACAAGTTATATATAGATGTAATTGAACTACATGTAGCTAATTGTTCGGTCTGTATTGGGAAAATATTGGTCGAGTTCTTTTTTGCAAGTTTATGGACCGAGCCGAAGGCGAGTTCCATAAACTTGCAAAAAAAGAACGAGACCAATATTTTCCAATTCGGACCGAACAAGCTAGTTCAATAAAGTTTTTATTATTATGGCTCTTTTAAAATTTTGCTGATAAATTAATGAGTCCCGTTCTCAGCAAACGCGCGCGCCAAAGTTAAGCATATACTTAACCGAAATTATCCTCCAAACATGAAGAAAAAGTGTTTCTACTTAATAAAAAAGTTTTCTTTGTTTAATGTTTCGTATTAAAAAGGATTTTGCGAGATTAATTCGCGAGCGGTCCATCTTAGCGGTCCGTATGCAAAAATTCGGACCGTTCAGGGAACCAATCAAAATGCTCCTTTTCATCACGGACCAGTTCAGCCATATAATAAAAGTTGTTTTCAACTTTTATGGAAACGCTTTTGGTGTAGCCTGCGAATACAGCCGCCTCTCATCACTCCCGGCCGCTAGGGGCGCGAACGCCCCTAGCGGCCGGGAGCAGGCTACTTTTGGTGTCGACAACATTTTTTTCTATCCCCTCCTTAGTAAGTTAAATATTGTGCGTGTCTCATTCTTTGGCATGCTGGGATGTCCACTTGACGGCTCCACTGGGTGTAGTAGTGGTATATGCCATCTCCGCGGCTTTCCAGAAGCCTGGCTAGTGTTGACAGATGCTTCTGTAGCAGGGTGATTTCTACCTCCGACACGACTATTTTTGCTATGAAATGCGCGTACACCTTCTCCGGGAATAGTTTTTCCCACTGCTTTCTTTCTCCACTGCTCTGTTTCGCCTTGTATTCTAGCGATTGTTCCCAGGATTTTGGACCCTTTTACACTTGCAAGCACCGTGTGGGAGATTTTTTTTTTTTTCGTGGACCTCCCAGAATCTCCTCCGCCGTCATTGAAATTCTGGTTACTATCTGCTTTGCTGTAGGCTCACAAGATACTTGTTTGCCGCGAGTATGGACAATATAATCTCCATTTGATCAAGAAACCCATGCACGTAGATGTCTCTACAAACAGAGACAGATCCTCCAATGGCTGGAGGTTTCACAAGGAACCCAAACGCTTTATTAGGGGGGGGGGGGGGCACAAAGTGTCCGCGCTAACTTTCAACATTCATAACTTCTTTATTATGTATTCAAACGCCATCAAACTTTGTGACTTTTCCTAAAATTTATCTGGCAACAATTTCATATCACAATTTTTTTGATCACGTGACTTGACGTTTCCATGGCAACAAGATTTTGACAGCTATGTTTTTGGAAATTTGCATATTTATACCTTTGAATGAAGAAAAACAATGTTTATTGGTATAACTTTTGTATTTTTTACGTCATTTAGCGTTTATTTATTGGTTTTGATTAATTTTGGGTCAATTTGGACGGTTTTTAAGAGGTTTTAAAAAAATTCAGAAATCCAAGATGGCGGCCGTATAACAACAACAACAACAACAACAAAATTTATTGAGGTATTTCCATATCTATACATGGCATTACCTAAGCTACATATATTAATTCTAATTAAATTTACTTATGAAATAATATTTTGTATCTATAATTCATGATATCGAAAATAAAAGCAGCAACTGATCTACAAATAAAGGGATCAATGCTGTTAAAAAGGAACAAAATTTTTGAGTTGATATCGAAGTCTTTGAAAAAGCTGTATTTTTCAATGACTTCGTCAAAAAATTTTGAGCGAAACTTATTATACAATGCGCAAGAGAATATAACATGAGATTCATTTTCAACTTCATTAGATTAGCACAGAGAACAAATTCTTAAATTTTCGGGAGTTTTGGGAACAGTGTGTCGCCCTGTTTCAATGCGAAGTCGATGATTCCCCAAGCGAAATTTATTAATAGCAGTTCTGTGTAGAGGATTTTTTATAGCATCTAAGGATTCAGCTTTTTTGGTGTCTGTTTTAAAAGCGTTGTAAAAAATAAGTTTTCTGTTAGTGTTTAGAAGTAAGAGTTGGTGATTAATTAGGGCTTTGCGCATATTTTGAACGACGTGAGAAATAAACACTTTACTATTGTTTTCATTTAAAATCATGGAACTTGAATTATATTTATTGCATAAAATTTTAATTTTCTGTAATATTCCCGGCTGGTTTTTATCAGCCATATCTTTGGAAATGTGTAAACATTGTTTTGCAATATTATTATCTGGCAATTTTTGTAAATGGATCCAAAATTTAAAAATAGAAGAGTCTATCATCAATTTCAAAGATAATCTACCTAGTTCATTTCTGGCTGCAACATTTGGACATTGTTTATTTACACCTAGAGATTGTTTACAAAGGAAAATATGTGTTTTTTCAATTACATCTTTTTCCCAAATGTTAAAATCATCTTTATCGTAAATCCCCCATACCTCCGATCCGTAAAGGAGAATGGGTAGAAAAAATGTATTAAAAAGTTTATTTGTGATATCAAGTGGTACTTTTGAGAAATCTAAATAACGACGGGTAGCAAAGAAGGATCGTCTTACCTTATCTTTCGAATTTCATTTACAGACTTTAAAGTTTCCGTTAGTAGAAAAGTTGATTCCAAGATAAGTGTAATTACTGACAATTTCTATTTTGTGTTTATTAATCTGAAAACAGTGTTTTTCAAGAATTGATTTCCTATATTTCTTCTGAAAGATCATTACTTTTGTTTTCTTTGGATTCACAGATAACAACCAACTATCACAATATTCTGAGAGAATGGAAAGTGCCTTTTCTAGGCCTTTGGCTGAGTGAGAAATCAACACTAAGTCATCCGCATAGAGTAAACAGTTTAGGTGTGATCCGTTTGGTAAAACTATAGGATCTGTGTCTTCTCGGTCAAGTAGAAAAGGAATTTCATTTAGGTATAAATTAAACAGCATGGGAGAGAGGATACAACCTTGCCTAACACCTTTGCAATAATCAAAGAATTCTGTTCTTTGATCAGAAATTTTTATTGAACATTTGGTTTTAGAGTAAAGATTTTTAATTAGGTCATAAAATTTACCCCCAATGTTGTATTGGAGAAGTTTGTAAAGTAGGCCGTTATGCCAAACTGAATCAAAAGCTTTCTTAAAGTCAATGAAGCAGGTGTATAATTTACCTTTTGGGACTTGATTGACGTATTTATCAATCAAAGTTCTTAGAGTGAAGATGTGATCGGATGTGCGATGATTTGGTAAAAATCCAATTTGAGCTTGATGTAAAATGTCTTGATCGAGTACATGATTTTTTAGTCTGGTATTAAGAACCGAGGTGAAAAGTTTTCCTAGGCAACTATTAATGCATATGCCCCTGTAGTTTGCTGGGTCACGTTTGTTACCAGATTTTTAAATTGGAGTTATTATTCCCTCGCACCAAGAACTAGGGAAAAAACCACTTTGAAGTATTAGATTAAATAACTTGCAAAGGCAGCGTTCAAAAATTGTATTCCAGTTTTTAACATTTCATTACGGATTTTGTCAGGTCCGGGGGCCTTTTTCGATTTCAGTGATTTAACCATATTTTTTATTTCAGAAAGTAAAATAGGGCTATCTAAAACGTTGTGGATGTCTTTTGTTTGTTCTAAATTAGAAATATCTTCCTTTAATGAGTTTGGACCTGATGGAAGGGAAGAAAGGTCTGGGTGTGAATGTAGTTGTTTAAAATGTTTAAAAAGATTGTCCACTGGGATATCCTGATTATTTGACGGGAGGTTTTGTTCTTCCTTCAGGGATTTGAGATATGTCCAAAATTGTTGGTTGTCTTTGTTCTGCGTAATAATAATTGTTGGTTGTCTTTGTTCTTTGTTCTAATTACCTAATAACTACGTCATATGACGTCATCGTTCCATTGTGCGGACCGCAAAGGAGACAGTTTTGGACGTACTATGTGCCCTCTAGGTTTCATTGTCATAGCCTTAATGTTCTTGAAGTTGCGAAGGGGGGGCACAATGTGTTTACATACCCTAGTACTTCTCTCCTTATCAAGTCAAAATCGGAGTCGATAATTTGTTCAGTAACTTCAGATTGACTGAAGTGTGTTAGTTTTATTGAGTTCTCAACATTAAGCCTTGGTTAATTGTTTCTGTGCCATTTTCTGTGCCTTTTTCAAGGGAAATTCAAGAATGAAATTCATTTCAGTTTAACAGGACCAAGTTCCGCGACCTCTCTCTCGATAGTTTGAACGATTGTGAGCTTTTTCTCTTGATAGAACAATCTGAGGCCTTTTGTAAGAGGATGTTTTTAAGTGACTGGCATCTGGTAGGTATGAAGCCATTCTTGAAAAGCATAATTTCTCATATGGAACCGTAGTGTGATATTCATGGCGAATATATACTAGGTATATAAAATGTTCAATTGGTAATAACCACGCTAAATATCGGGGGTGATCCTGCCTCGCCCTATATAATAGGTATTTTTAAAATTAACTTTTTAATTCCACGATCAGCGTGGTTGGTGATCCTGCCTCGACCTTTAGTGTGTAGAATAGGGAGGGGGTGCATCCGGCCCCACCCCAATAAGCATTCGTGCGTCCCAACGAAGTCTTCCTAGAATACTTGCCAGTCGCTTGGCGATCTGCACCGATAAACGGAAATAATTCACGCCGTCCAGCCCAGTCAAACTCGGTTCGACACGACAAAAGCGCGCGTTTGGGCTTGGGCACTATAATCCTTCATGGTGATAACATTTGACTTTGTTGTCAAACAATCGCGCGCGTTGCTGAAAAAGACGAGAAGATTTGAAGATTTACCACCGAAAAGACCACTGGTCATGCTGAACTATTTCTGAGAAACCAGTCATTAACACTTTATTTCCTGAAAACTTGCAAGAGCTGAAGCTGTGTCACGTTCATGATTCATGGAATTATGCGAATTATTGACTGTTGGGCAGACTGACTTGTTGCTGTTGATAAAAGGCTAACTCTTTGACTTACAAGTTCATTATATTGGAGTTCTCTGAACTGAATTGATATGGCTTCGAGTAGTGGATCTGGGGGAAGGTCTCCCAAAAAGCTGCGTGAGGTGGTCAATTCAAGCAAGGTAGGAAAATTCGTATGTATGTTGTGCTTCAGCACATGTAAATGTCACTTATACGAGAATACGTGTAAGCTTATACCTGGTACATGATTTTTGTTGTCAGTAAAAACATTTCACCTTGCCTTAGTAATTAGCCTATTTTAATTTGATCTATCAACTTATTGAATGCTCAATACATTAAACTCTAACTTTAATAGTTTTAAGCGGACACTTTTTAACAATATGTTTTGTATGAAATAATTTTGAATATATTTTGAATTTAATTAAATTACTGTAAATAAGTTTTCTTAATTAAAAGTATTATGTACATGTAGTAGTTAGCATTGTGACTGAAAAGCCCTGTCGAAGGGAGTCTCAATAAAGTATGTATGTATGTATGTATGTATGTATGTATGTATGTATGTATGTATGTATGTATGTATGTATGTATGTATGTATGTATGTATGTAACTTTTAAAAGTTGAACATTATAAGCTTACATGTAAATCATATTATCAATATTTTTCATAAAATATCAACTGACAACTGGCTTAGGTCAGCAGGCTACACAGTGAACCGACTGTCTGGCCAGAGCCATACTTCATGGGGCAAGTTTGGTTGATGTATGCATCAGCCAGGGTGCAACAGGACTGTCATTGTTCCTTAAAAATAAACCATTTCCTAGTTCCTTAAGGACGTTCGCGCTATTTGTTTATGCGCATCCTTACTGTGCACGCAATTCATGTCGCAATGCCATGCCACGTCATGTACGGGCGTGTGCGCAAGAGAAGAAAATCTAAGCACAAAGGACTGGTAGCCATTGCGTTAACTTTGCTTAGATTTAACTCGCTTGGATGGTCAGTGACCCCCCCCCCCCCCCCTAAAATACCAATACGGGTATGTGCCGCCCAACGGGGTTGTAATTTTGGGACTCCTGATGTAGAACGGGGTATCCATTTGAGAGATGTTTCCTAGAACAGGGTATAATATTTTAAAAGCACGAAAGCTTCAGATTATCAGCAGCCATTTTTCCTAGAACAGGGTATTAAAAATTGACCTATTTCTAGAACAGGGTATCATCTTGAGTGCAAATTTTTTCTTAAACGGGATCCAAATTTGGAGACCCGGGCGGCACATACCCACCCAAAATATACCCAAGTACCCCCCCCTCCCCGGGCGGTGACCCCCAATTTTTTTTTGATAGATAATTTTCTTTGCCAATTCTCAACAGATTGTGACAAAATGAACAAAAAAAAATCAATGTAGGAATTTTAATTTTTTTCCATTTCTTTACCCGAGCAACGTCGAATCTAGCCAATTTTCAGCTGTCAAAGTTTGCAAATGCTGTTGTTTAAAGATTAAATTTACTTTTAAAAACGTCACCAGTTGAATGAATTTGCTGCACAGACCTACTTGCATAAAATTTGGGAAAGAAAGTTGCATTTTAGAGATTTATTTGCAATATTTTTAGACTAATAGACATTGGGGTCTCATCCCGTAAGGAAGACCAATTTTTCAAAATTAGAGTTGCCTTTCAGATATCTTATCTCGGAAACGAAGTCAGTGACCCCCTCATTTTTTTGCATTTCTGACATGAACAACTCATAACCTAGCTGTAGCAAAAGTTTTATAAAAAAATCAATGTTACATGTAGAAGATTTTCGCGTGAACGTCCTTAAGCCTCTTTTTTGAAGTGAGGTCAATATCAAAACCATTCATATGAAAATAAGTTTTATTTCAATGCATGATCTGAAAGAAACTTATTTTAATGTGAAAGCATTTTCAGGCTAAACTACAGAATAACCCCCCTCCCCCCCCCCTAACATATTTCCATCTTGTTGAATAGCAAAACTGCCTATATTGTGTTATGCGTCGTTCTTTAAAGCATTTAGACACATGTACAATGTAAATGAACTTGTTGGGTGTTGCCAGGTATTCTGCGATCGTTTACATGTTGTGGTTTGAAATTTTAAATCCAGATTAATTTTTCTTTTCTTTTGTCCCAGGTTAAACCAAAACATATTCAGCTAGCTGTTCAATGGCACAAACTGAAAGCATTCCTACATGTGTATTTCCTATTTTTTTTTTTTTTTGCAAAACAAAGTAAAACTGCAGGCAAAGTTGTGTTGTGCTAATGATAAATGCAAAAATAATTATGTGAACCATCATGTGTCATGGTAAATACATTGTATATCTACATCCCAATTCCGCTTCCTGCCACTATTTTTTTCTTTCATCCCTCCATCTTGCTTTCATCGGACATGCCATCCCGATCCCGCTTCCAAAATGCTTTTTTTCCCTTGACAAGTTGCAGTTTTTTCTGCATGAGACCAAGACACAATTTCCGCAGGCTAATACCTCGGTCTTTGTTTACGGTAAACAGCAGCAGTCAGTTTAGTTTGGTAAATTTATCCACTTTTGAGTAAGTGTTGAGGAGCCAAATGAAAGTTTTCTTTATTGGAGAACAGCGTGTGGACCATGACGAAGGCCCTCCATCATACCAAACTTCAAAATTTCGAATTTCAAAAACAAATTTCAAAACATGCCTACTTAACATGTTAGGCCCTTAGTATTATTATTAATTACTGGCCATTAAAATAACACAAAGTTTATGCAACAATCCTTATATAAGTGTCAAAATATTACAATCATGTGTAACAGTCATGCAACCCACACCTGGGCCCCAGTTCATAATTTCAAACTGCACCAGTCTGACTAACCGATGCATACCTTCAAAAGTTTTTCATGTGATAGTAAACTTTGTAATCTTTTTCACTTTCAGTATGACAGTATGGATGTTCCAGAAGAAATGAAAGCCAATCTCGAAAAGCTAAGAGCTTTGTCAAAGGATGATTTAACAGAGAATGGACTCTTACGCTCTCGCATTGACCAACAATGCGAACTTATTTGCATTTTAAAGCAGCGTGCAGATGAATCTCTTAAAAAGTCCATGATGATGGAAAATGAAAACAATGACCTTAAAAAACACAGAGATGAAATATTGGCTGCTCTGCACAATGAAACAAGAAAGTACTCTGTTTTGGACAAGCGATTTTTTGTTCTTAATCACAATCATGAAGAACTTATTAAAATTAAAGATGAATATAAAACAGAAAATGAAAAGCTGCGGATTGAAAATGGACACCTCAAAAAGGAAACGGAAAACCTGTTTGGTAGCCTTGTAGCAGAGCGTGATTTACAGATACAACAACTTAGAGAAGAAGTTAAAAATCTTCAAGAGAAACATCAAGTTGCTACAGCAAAAGAAAGGTTGCACTGAGTTAATTATAGTATTGACAGGGACGTAGCTACCTGTATGGACGTACGCCAGAAACCCATAAGTGGGTTGAAACGTGCAACTGTCTCTTGTACGCGTCAAAACAAGCTTCCGATTATTCATTTTGCTAAGAAGTTGTTACAGCCATATTTGGAAAATCAAGATAAAATATTAACCAATCAATTCGCTAGAACAACGTGCTTCCAATCTCGAAGGACCGAGGGGTTTCCAAATATGGTGCTAAACAAAAAATGAATATTTGGAAGCTGTAAATGCGCGTTACACGTTTCAACCCACTTATGGGTTTCTGCGTACGCACATGCATACCTGAAAAAGTAAAAAAAAAACAAAAGAAAGATTTGGGACTTTATAGGGTTGGGGGGATGTAGGGGGTGTTTGAAATTAGTGATTGTGCGTACCTCTGAAAAAGTCCTGGCTACGCCCCTGATTAATTGTTAATTATCCAATTTAGAGCAGTTTTCAGTTAGTATCACAAGTAATGTTGCAGTTGTTTTAGTTTTGTATTGCTTCCTGATTGGCTAAAAAATCTTGTGCCACTTATCAACCAATCAGATGTAAAACCAAAACCAATTGTGACTTACTCGCACACATTTTCCCATGCATGGCACCCCTACAGTAGGGATGCGAGGTCTTCAAAATTTCACTGACTTGTAGTCTCATTTTTTGAGTTTTTCTCTCATCTCATCTCATATTTCCTCAAGTCTGAAGCAGATCTCATATTTTCTCAAGTCTGAAGCAGATCTCTTCCACATGTTTTATTAAATTCAGTAATAATGAGAAATCTATTTATGGATCCTGTTTCTAAGCTTGAATTAATCAATATTTTTCAGATATTTGAAATTGTGGCACTGTTTCAAAAAAGGGCTATTAGTTGCATGCAGTTTTATTTTCATTATTTTTCTTTAAGTTTACTTATCAAAGGTATTGTCTGATTTTTAGGATAGCACTGGAAAATCTCTCTTCTCTGGAAAAGAAGTGCAATGAACAAGCTAAAAATCTTCAGAAAGAAATTACAATACTGCAAAAAAATGCAGAAGGTTAGTTTAAATTTATTGTAGTGCCTGTGATTTTACTTTGTTTAGAAACTCTGAATTACTTATTTGTGTCGCATAAACTTGCCCAAATCCCGGGCTTGTCAGAAGTTTTCGAAAGACACCCTTAACTCTTTAAGCCCTAAGAGTGATCAGCATCAAATTTCTCCTTGTAAATGCCTTATCAATCAAAAAGGTCAAGAGAATTTAGGAAATCATGATCACAAAAGATGAGTTCGCTTGAAATCCAAACAATTTCTCCCCACTACTTCTATAGGAAATGTATAGGACTAGAAATGAGAATTTAAATTTTGATATTAGGGCTTAAAGGGTTAAGCCAGTACCAGAATCTTGTTTGATGGATATGGCCCAAAAGGATTTTTACCCTTAAGAAGTACCAATTCCAAAAGTTCCATTCATATTTTTTCGGTTTAATACCCTAAAAGGTACCACAGTAGTTCTAATGGTGTTCATTTTAGATTTTAGCACCTTAAGTGGTACCAATCCACAAATGTTGACCCCTTTAAAGGTATGACAAGCATCCCCGTTATTTTTATATGGGAGTCCTGCCCCCCCCCCCCCCAAATCACCGAGTTCGTTTTTCAATTTAATGTTTATTTATAATTGCTAAAACAGAGCAAAATTGGGCTGCCATTGTAGAGAATGGGAGCAGAACAATTACCGGTATTCGCAAAACAGCTTCATACGCAGTTATTCACAGGTCATGTGGTGGGCTTTAGGCCAATGAAAAGGAACACAAACAATGCATCAAATGATAACAGTGAATATGTAACAAAGATATGTTTGCCATCTTTTATTCTCAGAGCAACGCAAAAAATCCCAAGAGGAATTTAAAATGTCTGCTTCAGAAAAAGAAGAGAGTAAAGCAAAGGTGTTGGCATTAATCAAAGAAAGAGATGAGTTTGCAACACTTGCTCTGGAGAGAGGAAGGGCTTTAGAAGTAAGTTATGCTTGTGGCTCGTCATGCTATTGCAAATACTGGGACACTCCTAATTAAATCGGGAGGGTTGCAATGTCTGGGGAGTAAAGTATACAGGAAGTAAGAAGTGAAGATCCCCTGTCCCCTGTCCCCTGTCCCCTGTCCCCTGTTTCCTGTTTCCCTTATCCCGGCTTTAATATCCATGCTGAAGCAGTTCATATTACTGAACAATTTTTTTATATTTTATGTTAGAACAGTCTACAAAGGAGATAAAATTAAGTATTTTTTTCAGTGTTTACTGTACTTTTTAAATTACAGGAAAAGCAGAGAGATATGAAGGAACTTTGCCTAAAATTAGAAGAAGCTGAAAAATCACTGAAAGAAACAGAAGATAAGTTTGTGTAAGTGGTTATTGTGCATTGTAACAAAAATCATACAAAAAGACTGCGTGCCATGTAGGTCCTATTTCCTGTAGTCCTTGTAAAAAATCATGCTTGATTTACCTTCAGATACCTGCCGGAGATCCGTGAATATAAAATAAGATAAGTTAAAATGAACGCCAAAACAAACCTTTTAACTAGTCATCTTTGTTTTCTATATTGCACGGTTTTTCCTATTTCCTATTTCCACACAGCTTTTTCATATTTATTTCTGTATTTAATTTTTAGTTAAATTCTTTCCTTTTTTTGGAAGCTTGCACTTATGTCACTATGTGATGTTGCAAGGCAATGAATGAAAATGTAAATGTAAAAGTTTTCAATTGAGTATCTAAAGTAATTTATCGACTGCTTTGGTTTTGCATTGCTACGCTTTGTGATCGGCTTAAAAATCTCGCGCTACTTTCTTAACCAATCAGAGGTTACTTAAACCAAAACCAATCTACTTACTCGCAAGGCGTTTTCCCGCGCTTGGCGCCGGCTACATGTGTTTGCTACGAGTTCTGATTGGTTCATTGCATTGCTTACGCCTGCTGCGATTGGCCAGTGATTATTTGGTTTTGGTTTTTTAACACTCAGGTGAAACCTGTTCTATCTAAGTGCTATATCCGTTTATTTATTCAGGTCTGAGTTACGAAACATGTCAGTAAATGCTCAGGTTTTGAGACTAAAGAAACAGCTGGAGGACGCCGAGAGGAAACAAAGAGAGAGTGAAAAGGTACGTACGTAGCTAAGTTTAGTACTGAAAAACAGTTAAGCCAACGGCTCAATATAAAAAAATAACTTGCTTTAACTTACTTTCATCTACTGACAGCATAAATATTACTCCAGGAAAGTACTACTCAGTAGCTTTCATTTGAATGGTCACACTTTAACATAATATACACGGACTCAAAAGCTAGAAACACTAGCTTGTACAGCATAATAAAACAGCACCACGGGCAAATATTGCTCAGTAGCTTTCAATTGAATGGTCGCATTGTAGGATTTCATCCAAAGACTTAAAGGTAGAACCACCTTGTACAGCGTAATAAACAGTAGCACAGGAATGTGCTGCTCAATAGCTTTCATTTGAATGGTAACATTTAAGAATTTCATCCACAGACCAACAAGCTAAGTTAGAACCACCTTGTAAAGTATAGGAAAGGAATGCTCGGTTTTAGTTTAAAGACTCAAAAGTGAGAACTAAACATCACATGACTTAAGGTTTGGAGCTAGATAGTGAAACGGTTCAATTGTGATCACAGCTGCCCGGCTCCAGACGTCAACAACAATAACAAGGCAAAGATTTTATTTTAACTCACACAAGATCTTTACAAAAAAGAAAAAAAGAAAAAAATTAAAAATAAAAACTAAATTATAGATTAAATATCAAGAGTGAAAAAATGAAACCTCTGGTACCCAGGGTAGATCACAGCTGAATATGCTCTCAGTTTTCCTCTTGCTACTTTTTCGGAAAACGTTTCACTTTTTTGAAATAGTGAACATATAATTTCTGCATTTCGACTGTAGTTCAAACTATACACTGGTAATAGTTCTCACTATAGCTGCCCCCGCTTTTATATATAACTGTATTTAGACGATAGCCATTTCAAACGCGTTCTGAGAATGTGACATTTGATATCATCCTGCTATACTCATGCAATTAACTTATTTATTCTTTGCGCGCGCGCCTGACGCAACATTTTTTTGTGTGTCGTTGGGCATTTGAAACAGAACGCGCACATTTTTTTGGCAGCAGCCTCGAAATGTCTGAAATACTAACTTTTGGCGCTGAAATACTACTAACTTTTAGCGCTGAAATGCTAACTTTTAGCGCTTTTTAAATTTTAAGTCGGCTACACGTAAGCTTGTTGAATTCTCGAAAAACGGTTCCTATGGCTACACGTAGGAATAATTACCCAATACCACCTGCGCTTCTCAACTTTTTTACCCAATAACATTTTGCGTGCCTCGTTGATCAAATCGGGATTGAACCCCATACTAAGGAGAAAACATTAATATTTCTTTATTTTTCCCCATATATATACGTGCGGGGACTACTAGGATGCCTCCTCGGGGGCAACAAGCTACAAAAACGCAAAGACCGTTCTTATGTAGTGACATTTTTTTATTTATGTTTGTTTTTCAGGAATATGATGCATACAAGCGGCACATGTCAACCTTGTTGGGAAAAGAGAAGGAGTTAAATAATAAACTCAGAGTTCTTATTGGTTAAGAAACAGACATGTTGCGATTTGCTAGCACCAGACTGGTTTATCCGCGCGTTGCTGGCACGAGGACGTTTCATCTCAATGAAAGCTTTATTATATTTACATGCATGGAGGTTCTTGTAACTTCGTTTTAAATGAATTTACCTTGAAGTTGAACAATATTTATGACCATGTTAATTAAGAGCAGCGGTACCTAGTTGTTTAGAAAAAAACAGGTGTTGGTGTTGGGTGTTGGGGGGGGGGGGGGGGGGGGATGGTAGTTTCCGATATAAATATAATGAGAGTTCTCGCTGGAAATTGTAAAAACAATCTACGAAAGAATAATAAACCTGGCGATATATTTGAACGACGTTTCGATGTCAAAGTTTTGGTCGTGGACTCATATATTTCTTTCCTCTAAGAGGTACCAATAGAAGACGTTGACAAGCCGGCGATTATACAAATCTCATTAACTTCAATTGCATCGAAGAAGTTCTTCTTCTGCCCACTTTTAGAAAACAATTCCCTAAAACATACAACTATTGCTGAGAGAGAAACAACTTTCATTACATTTCATTATTATTTATTTCTGGAAAGTTGCAAGTTTTGTTTATATTCGCAAAGGTATATTTAAAAAGGTCATTAAATTTCGTGAAAAGAAATTTTTCTCGTTTCGTCTGTTGCTCCTCTATATGTTCACACATTCTGGGTGTGGCCCCGGCTTTGAATTTGAAATAACCCTTCACTAGCCCACGAAAATACGATAAAACCTTGAATAAGAACATTTTAAGAACTTAGTTTATCCGCCATTATGACAATATAATAACCTGTCTTTTCATTAATTAAAAGTTTGCGTTTTCGCTGTCAACACGGATGCGCTCAGAACATTTTCACTAAAAGTTTCCGTTCCGACTGAGGCTCAGAATAAGATTTGTAAAACGACATCAAAGGCTCCTTCGACTCAGCTCGTGAATGTAAGACAACCTTCGGATCCTTCCCTCTCCTACGTGTTTTGATCCCCCCTCCCGCCGTCTGCGTCCAACTCCCCCCACCTCCCCCGGGCCAAAATTGCTTTCAAATGTCCCACTCTAGTGCCGGATTTTGATGATGAAAATGTTCAAATTGTGGGAATAAAAAGAGGTATTTTGCATTTATTCTGGCGTGTGTCTTTATATAATTGTCACTTTTATGTGCAATGTCGTCGCCTTTACTGAAGGTTCCGGTCGTCTGAGAGTGAATCACGTTTGAAAACGTATATTTTTGTGAATTGTGATTGTAAATTTACTTTTCAACAAACCTTTAAACCGCTCCAGAACAACGACGTGTAATCCCTCGGACGTGAAAATTAAACTTGACACTACCGGTTCAAATTCCTCACCCCCGCACACGAAAAATTGTCGAATGCCCGGAGTATGCCCGGGTAGGGAGGGACGTTGAAGGTTAGAATTTATCGGCGCATTACGTATATATAAAATATCTAACAAAGAGAATTGCCCCTGCAACGTCTCCCCGAGTCGTGTCCCTGCGACTTGTCGCCTAGTGCGTCAATGGTTGTGCCGAACCGACTAACAGTGAATTGAACACTGCAGGGACCCTGTCGTGTCATACATACATACATACATACATACATACATACATACATACATACATACATACATACATACATACATACATACATACATACATACATACAGACAGACAGACAGACAGACAGACAGACAGACAGACAGACAGACAGACATAATTTATTTGGTGGCGCAGGTCAGTTACCAGCAGCATTAAGCTGATGTGGACCTGCGATACGTCTAATCACAAATTACAAAAATAGTATAAAGATTTTAACATAAATTTACATAAATGTAATAATTACAATAATTGCATAAAATCCTAGAATAAAAATTATTTAAACACATGAATTAAAACTAAATTTCCTAAAAATATTTAAAATTTACCAAATCCTTATTACAAACAAGAGCAGATTGATTAAAAGGTATGTTCTCAACTATAACCGCAAGAAAACACACTACACCATCCCCTCGGTATGGCCAATACCGTGCTGATGAGTCCTAACCAGGACGAAACAGCTGTCCATGGCTATGGCTGCCACTACCAGGATGATATGGTTGTTTGCTTGCGTAAGGTACTGGCGATGATACCGAGGGGATGGTGTAGTGTGCTTTCTTGTGCATGCAGTTATAGTGTGTCACAGTAAACCCATCATAAATGGATAGCTAGATGATATATGCCCCATTCACACCAACGGTTAAACGTGTTTTAATGTTGTTTAGTTTAACTACGTTTTTAGCCTCTGTCTTGAACGTTTTGAAATGTATATGATTCAAACTACCTGGAATGGTAATAAACTCAATAAAGTTTCTTTTAGTAAAGATTTCACTCCAAATATTACGGGAGGTTAGGAGGTATTTTTCTAAACCTGTTTTAAACTAAACAACATTTAAACATGTTTAAGCGCTGGTGTGAATGGGGTAATAGATAGCTGGTCATGCCGCCATAACTATCCTTTCCTTCGGTAATTTCCCCCCCAAACCAAACCGCCGGGCTGAAACTGTTCATTCTTTGTCATATTTACATGTATCCACTGATAGCAAGCGCTGGGCGCGAGATTCAGCGGAGGACGTTTGGGAACTGGGGCATACGGAAGCAAGTTGAATATCACGTGACTAGAAGGAGTTCCCTGCCGCCATCTTGGATTCCGTCAAATAACTTGGTGTGTTTTCCGGAACAAAGCTTGCCGATATACCCTTAGTTTCTAAATCCAAGATGATTTTGTTAGAAATAAACAACAGGATTATAGAAGAAACGTTGAGAGCCAAGTTTACTGCGTAAGTTTGCTGCTTTCTGTTAAATCAGCTCGTGTACTGCATAAATTCTTATATAAGCTTATTGTTTGGGGAGGTGTGTGAAATTTTTCGCTTCAGCAATGATTGTTTTTCTTTCTTCAGAGGGAAGTTTGAGTCTGTGGATATAACGATAGCAGGTTTGTTCTCTTTTTAGCTTAATCTGTTAGAGTTAAAACTTTATTGAGCTGTTATACTACCGTTTGAGCTTAATGTAATTTATAAGCTTAGATCTATAAAAAGTCTTCTATTTTGATATACCACAAATTTCATCTACTTCAATTTATTTTTTCATTAAAAGTTATTAAGTTCTTTGTTTTATATTTATTTTGTTGTTGTACTACATGAGAGAGGGAGCGGTTATGCACCAGTCAATGTAAACCCCCGCACCCCCCGGGCCGGGACATGGCGGGGCATATGCGGGGAATTTTCCACGATTTGACAGGAGAAAGGGCCGCGGGTATCGGGGGCTTTGACGACTTTTGCATTGGCATCCAAAATCAGCCGGGGCATGGACCGGGGCATTTTCCACCGAGGCGGACTGGGACTAGAATCGTAAATCCAGCAAGATGGCGGCGTGAATAAGAGTGACATGCGTACGCAACTCCCACGCACGTGTTTTAGCCTTTAAGTTTAAGAAGGTCAGCTCGTACGAGTATATCTTTTAGAGAACGTTCCCTTTTGTATGATATTAGGGGCGGTTCTTCGTATATTTCGTTTAGTAATGGCTGCTGTTTTATCCGGATGCCAGTGTTGGTGTAATAAAGAGTGACAAGCTACGCGACTCCCTCTCGAGTGTTTTAGCCATTTTATAGTTAAGCTCGCAAAATGATGCTTCTTGTATTTGTAGCGGGTATATGGAGATTTCGAGGTGACTGAATTAAAAGCCTTCTAAACGTCGCAAAATGATACAGACTTTAGTCTCGAGGTCATTTGTGTTTTTAAGCTGTCTGCTAGTTTTGACCTCTTGAGAGCTCTCAAGTGTCACGCATTGAGCGTGAGACTCACGCAAACGAATCCAATCTCACGCTCTCACGCTAAAACTTATATTTCTCACGCATTTAACGTTTCTGATTAAAACAGTTGATTCTGAGGTAGAAAATTGCTGCTTTAAGTAAGTACCTGCATAAATTAACTATATTTCTTGATATAATTAGTCCCTGTTTCCATTGTACTCGCTTCGAACTTTTTCCAACAGTGTAAAATTCATGAAATTGTTATTATTTTACTTCTGGATATGTCAGAATGTTAGGAAAGAGTTGATATTAGTCCAATTAAAAGAAAAATCTGGGATCTAAATAGTCACTTTTAAAGGGTCACATTTCCGCTCAGAATAAAGGAAAACGCGTCTTAGCTACTTAAATTTTTCAACATTTTCTGGGGGGGCATGCCCCCAGACCCCCCTAGGGAGGTGATGCCTGCACCGTCACAATCAATGGCTACGCTGTCGAAAAACTCACTCTTTCCCAGCAAATCAACTTGAGAGCTCTGTTCCTTACCCGGGGCATCAGTGTTTAATAGCGATGGCAGTTTGTGTCAGCTTTTATCTGATGCCATCGTGGCATTCATTAGAATAGCTCTGCAGTAAAACCTTTTGACATTGCATGTAGGCTTTGAGCAAGCTTTGATTTGGAGGTCGTTTTGAAATTATGCTGTATTCTCGGCGGCTTTCTTCAATTCTGGAGCTCTGTTCAATCGGCGACTTTCTTCAGTTTTGTTTGACCTCTTGCTGTGCTCATGTAGCCATTTTCTAGTAGAAGTTTACAAACAATGTAAACACTCTCTTTGAATCTCTCAGGTAGTCGGATCTTAAGTTCGAAATTATCGACCGTCAATGGTTTCTTGCAACTAGTTTTTTTTCAGGTTGGGCCCAGCAGTGTTTTTATTGCAAGCCTAGGTCATAATTATTTTCATGGACTGGTGATATGTTGGTCCTAATTTTCAGAGATAATTGCAGCTTTTTATAAAGCTACGTAATGTTTCGCAGAGAGTATAAATCAAGCGCATTTCAGTCACTGCTCCGCTTTGTAGTTGAGAAATGTTTTTTTCCGGAGCTCTCTGAATCTGTTTATCTCCATTGTCATTTGTGCAGTGCTCTTCTCACTACGTTGTAATGAGTTTCACAATCTGGCGACTGTTTTGTTTAGGCCATGATCATATGATTGCATGTGATAATCCACAGTGCCCAGTTGAATGGTTTCACTTTTCTTGCATGGGAATCACAAGAGAGCCTACAGGACACTGGTACTGTGATGACTGCCAAGGTTAACCAGGGTAGCTGTTCGGTTACAAGCATGTGGAGTGTCCGATCTTCAAATAATCAACCCATTATATCCAGCATTTTTTTCGTCCAAGTTATATCTAATACAGTTTAAAAACTGTATTTTAATAGTACCGTTTAAGTGAGTTGTTCGCTTGTCTCTATTTGTCCTACAATTTTAAATTGCAAGCAGGTGGAATATTTTCTCCAAATGTGAAATCAGAGACTGCCAAATCAGCCAGTTCCTTGCAACGGTGTGTGATGTTGAAATTTCATGTAAGTTTGAAGCATTTACATTAAGCTGTGTCTTCTACCGCTTTCGCTGTCAGTTTTTTTTTTTTTGCATTATAATGCTAATGTCTAAAATTAAATTTGCCCAAAAGGAGCAGGGCATTTGAGCGGGGTCATTAACGCCGATTAGAGCAAAAAAATGGCCTCCGGGTGCGGGGCATTTAACAACTTTTGCAGTGAGCGCCAGGCTAATGCCCCGCTATGTCCCGGCCCGGGGGGTGCGGGGGTTTACATTGACTGGTGCATTAGGGTTAAGAAGCATACCTGAAAATTCATATTTAACCCATTGACACCTGAACCGCCCGTAACCGCCCGTACAAGACTCCACTGCTTTAAAAAATTGTAACTTTCTCAATCGTGCGAACATTGCCTTAACTAGCAGTTGTGAGCATTGACTAGAAAGTCTTTCAAATTGAGATACCCAATAAACACAAAAAAGTCAGCGATTTTTGCAGAATATCAGCGTTTGAATTTGGACAATAACAAAAATGACCGTTTTTAACGTCATAGAAAAACAACAAAAATCACGTTTTTGCCTTTAGTTTTTTTTATTCAAATCATCATGGCAAACCCAAAAGTCAACATTCACAGCAAAATTCAGTCCTAGTCCTAGCTTAGCAGTGAATTTTTTTGCTCTTATTCGTTGCTCGGGCCGAGCTCTAGCCTCTCTTTCTAATGCATACTGACCTTGCCTCGATTTTCAATATCACCACCGCACTGCATGCTGGGAAAAAGCCAAAAATTTGGACAGCGTTCGATTCTTTCCGCACACATTTCATATTTATACTAAGTCCACGGCCACTCCGACCCACCGCCGAAATTTCGCGCTTGTTGTATTCTCCTGTGGTCGCAACTTCCAAAATATGCCGCGGTAGGTCGAGAAATTCATCCAGAGTCGAGCCCCAAAGCCACTTCGTTTCCAGACGGCCATTTTTCCAGTTCAACGAGCAACGAGCCAAATTCGTAAACGAAGTACAACACCTAACTCGCTTCATTGAGAAGTGGACTCTGAACTACCTCCAAGCTTAATGATGCTCACCAGGCAGCTACTAAAGATGAAAAATGGCTGTGAACTTACCAAAAATCGTAGATCATTCATATTGGACCCTTTATTGCAAATCAAACAAGCAAAATGAGATCGTCACAATGACGTTTCCAGTAAACTCGAGCCTTCAGTGTTTTAGAACAGCAGCACTTTCAATGGTAACTCCAAATATGAAGTCACGAAATCCTATGGGGCGTGTGTATGCAGAAAATCACTCAAAAACGTAAAAATCCTCAGGTGTGAATGGGTTAAATAGTTATTTGTTTTTCGTTATGCACCAGTCAATGTAAATCCCCACCCCCCAACCCCGGGACTATGCGGGGATTAGCGGGGCATTTGGCACACAATCGTGCTTCGATGAGCGGGGCATTAGCCCTATTTGAAACGTTGTGATGATTTGAGCGGAGATTGGGCCGAGATTAGACATGAAAACCGCTGGCCGTTTTGGCTCATCAGACCTCGTGGAATCGCTGAACTTCTTGTGGACGACTTGCAGACTGTTTAATTTAAGGGGGTGAAACTTAACTACAGTTTTAGAGTCGTTGCTAGGGACATTATTTTATGGTTAGCATTTCTCATGTGTCATAAACTGCTAATATGGTGGGAACTATGAAACTCAACATAAGACATCCGAATCGACATTGTACATGCGCAACTAGTGCCGGTCCCCAACCGCGCGTAAGAATGAAAAAGCGCAAAAATTCAAAGGAAAAAAGATAAAAATCTGATTTTTTTGGCGAATCGTATTTAGCAATTCAACTTTTTTTTAAATCTGTCGGCTGTAGCGTAGCATGGAGTTACCGTTTTGACGAAAAAAAGGAAACTATTAAATAAAATGTATTAAAATACACCTTTATGACGTCATAGCTTTTTCAATAACGTGAATTTTAACAAATCGATGCTACAGATGTTTTATTAGGTTGTTCTTAAGCCGTTGACATTGGTTTTATTGGGAAAAATGTAAGATGTTTGAGTTTTAAGGGTTTTTATGTTCTGGTCACAGCGACTTACCAAATGTGGTTGTGACTCATAAAATTTGATGGACCAAACATCATAACCGAGGAAGTAAAGAAACTCATTATATGACGTTTGGAACTCTTCCATAGCAACCACCTTGTAGTTAAGTTTCTCCCCCTTAAGGTATGGTTTTTCATTGTTTGGTAGAAATAAATACTTTTTTATTCTAGCCGGAAGGCTTTGTGGATGACCTTGAAACGTCTTGGCGTGGTATTGATTGTTTTTTGATCGAATTTTTCAAATTAAAAGATGTTTTAGATGAATCGATTGTAGTGAGTTTTAATTTTGTATTTTTGGCTATATGGCAGGACAACATATGCAAGGAAATGTACATGCTTATATAAAAATTGAAAAAAAGAGCAGTAATAACAATATGAAATATCGTCTTAATTTATAGTCGCACTTGCCGATACTGAATAGACTACGAGCAGTCTCTCTTTCCCAGCTTAGTCCGTCGAGCGAGAGAGACTGCTCGTATTCTAATATCCAGTACAAACACTGATTCAGCCGCCATATTAGATTTTTGTTGAGGAAAAGCCAGGGACCGAATTGTCATTTTCGAAACAAATTGTTTTTAAAGTCGACTTTTGGGAACAAAATCATGTAATACTAATAATAATCATTCATTTTATTAACTTTAATAGCAAACATGCAATACCGGGTATTTAAATATAAAAAAAGATGAAAAAGAAAAAGATTTCTGCAAATAGATGTAATTTTTAGGTATGATGGCAGGGCATTTGACAGACTGAAATGCCCTGTATAGTGGGGCATTAGTTCTCATTAGAAACAGCAAATGCCTTATCCCCGCCTAATCCCCGGGGTTGGGGGGGGCGGGGATTTACATTGACTGGTGCATTATGGAGCAATAGTATTTTTTAAATTTATATATTAAAAGAGGTTATTCAGCGGAAAGTTGTGAAATACAGCTGTGTATTTTTCTGAGTCAGTTTTAAGTTGTTAAAAATAAAAGTGACCAGTAGAATACACAGCTTTTCGCTAAATAGATTGTTTATTATATGACAGTCATATTCTTCCAAATCCTTAGTTTTTCAAAGTGTTTTTCCTAGCAAGCGGGAAGACGAGGGAAATAATGCGTCATATTTGCACTTGGATTACAACCTTGTTCCCAGGGTCTCTCATCTTCCCGCCCCCTGGCGCGAGAGAAGAGAGACCCTGGTCAACTCTGGTCACGTGCCTCCTAAGGAGGGGTCGATGGTGTTTGTAACTTTGTCTCGTTTTCTTCACAGTGGCTCGTGCTGTGTGCGAGTCGGTTGATGTCCGGAAACGGTTCAATTTAACGATTCAAACAAAAGCGAATTAATTAATATGCGCAAGGATAAAAATGGTTATCGTTTAATAATTTCACAAGCATATAATGAAACAATGAAATATAAAAATCTTGTATAGACATTCAAACGACTGGAACTGGTAAATGTTGAACAAAACAACATGCCTCACCAAAGAATTAAAGCTATCATTATCTTTACCTCGATCTTTTCCTGTTATAACAGTGTAGAGTCGATCTGCATGTTAAAATATTTTTCCACTTTGCCATCATCCGAGAACAGACAGCGACAATTTAACGTGCCTGTCGAATGAAGCTTGAACATCGCCTGCTAAATAGTATGTAGCGATAATTCATTCTAATTTGGAACAATGCCATAAATCAAAAGCATTTTCTGCCGAGACCGAGCTTATTGGCGACGTCCAGTAATAAAATTGGACTGCATTCACTCATTGTGTAGCGAGTCCAAAATTAGCTTTTAATACTGAGACAAATCTTCAAGCGCCGTGACAATTCCACAACCATTAATTTGCAGACCCTAAAGCAACTTGCACTCTCAAAACCAGTCGATGTGGATATGTTTTGAAGTCTGCGGATGACCGCCGCTTGACATTTATCGCAAGCCGCCAAACGCTTTTTGGATTTCTTTTGATTTGCAATGCTCTGCTAGAGCGAACAAATTTCACACTTTGCCGCCCCTCCCTCAAATCTTTTATTTGTTACATTCCAGATTTTGGGATGCACATGACCAGAGTTGACCAGGGTCTCTCTTCTCTCTCTCCAGGGCACGAGAAGATGAGAGACCCTGGGAACGAGGTTGCTTGGATTGGTGCATAGTCGCACTCTAAAATGCAATGTCAAATGAGCCTCATTACGCGAAAAGGGCACGAATGACATATTTTCTCAATTTTGAGTTTTCAGCTTTTTTGCCCACTTCAATTCCTAAATAATATGATGGAAGTAAAAAAAGTCCGGAAATAAAAATTAAAACCATAAAAATTGTACCTTGAATGCACATACCGCAAGGCTTCCACCATTTTGAGCAGCTGATTTCAAATGCAAAGTACTCGAAATCACGTGTCATGTTGTCTGTGCCCTTTTCGTGTGACGCTGTCCAAATAATAAACAAAGTAATACAGATATGGTGTACTGCTCATTGTTTTAATTCATTAGCAGACAGTTGAAGATAACATGACCAGTTTGATTTATACACAACCTGTTACTGATTCAGTGTTACTTTAAGATAAATATATAAAGTTTATTCTTCAAGCAAAAAACGAAAAAAAACCTGTTACTGATTGTAGAAGTTCTTTGAAATCCCTGAGTCAACTGCACCCTGATTCTAGTCCGTGAGAGCAGACATGTTTCCCCAACTCTTGTTTCACCCATCAAGAAAAGAGTGTCTGCAAAGCCGAGGTGTCAAGCAATTTTCCTGATGTTAGTTCTTGCTAGTCTGCGCGGCAGGCATAAACATGGAGGGGGGAAGGGGCGCGAAAAAAGAGAGTCATCGAATTATGTTAACTGTCAATACTTTCACCAATCAGAAACTAGCGTGCACTTTTATGCATGGCTAACTTTATGTGGGAATTTACTATGTTTACCTCCCAGTGTGAATTAGTCAATCAGAATACTATATGAGAGGCAACTGCAAGATGGAATTGGATGGTTATTATTATATTTACTGCTGCTTTACTGAATATTTATGCCTGATGTGTGGCATTAACTTTTCAGATTTTGATGGTGTGCAGTTTCACATTTCCAATCCTGATGGAGAGAAATCAAAGTTGAGAGTAAGACAGTAACCTGAAATGTTTTTCATAATGCATAGATAGTATATAACTGTAACAAAATGAAGGGTTCAAAGGGAAACTTTTAGTTTTGGCCAGGAAATCCACATTTCTCCGAGTAATAATAATAATAATAATAATAATAATAATAATAATAATAATGTAAGGTCTCTTTTGGCACAGAGACTAGTTCTGTATTTATTTTGTGAGCAAAATTTTCAATACAAAGAATTAGCCTATAAAAGCCTTCTTGTTGATATCCTTTGTTGTCTGTTTGAACTGAAAGAAAAGAAATCAATCAGCATTAGATTGCTTTGGTTTCCAGAGCACTTTGGATTTTAAGGACAAATCATCCCTTACAAATAGTTTCACTTTAAACCCTTCAGTTGCTTCTTCTATTATTTGAGTATGGAAGGATTCCCAGTGAAGATTACATTGGTACAAAGTGACTGCAATTTTAGTTTTCAGGAAAAATGAAATGTAACAGTAACTGTTTTTGTCAGTAGTTCACTGAGAAGGCACAGAATATCAAGGATAAATCTCAATGATGTAATCTTGAAATCGGAAAAAAAAGCACAAAAATGTTACACTGAAGAAAGTCTAAGCCCAAAACGGAACATACTAGCACTCTAAACAAAACAGTTTTTGCATTTTTGGTTAATCTACAATACATACAATGTAAACTTTAACTAAGAATACATTTCATTCTAGAGCACTCATCACCCTCTTTGTAGCTTAACTGAGACATTTACTCTGTCTTTATTATTAAACATCCCTTTTATCATGTTATCTTCATTCTTACAGCTTAGCATTTCCATGAAATTCTTCGCTGATTTAAAGAAGTATGGAGCTGATGAGGTGAGTTTTAAAACAATCAATTTGATGTAATGATAGCATCAAAAATTCATAGTAAGCTGTGCATTGCACTTTGACAGGGTTGTCAGAAAAGTGTAAAGTAGATGTCTGATTTTGAAAAGATACTGCATATATTTTTTAAGGTGGCTCCTACCAGTTTTTTGACGCACTCCGACTGGGTTCTAAACACGTGCAGAACCCACGAAAACAAAATGACAGCAATAACAAAAAAAATGGTGACCGAATAGTATTTTCTCTATTCCAAGTTTTCGTTCACTTGGCCAGCAGTCTGTTTTACTGAGCTTGAAAACAAAAGCTGCCTTTTCTATGATCTTCGAGCCAGCATCTGGTTTGGCTGATCATAACGCAAAACACAAAGATCTTAGTGAACTAACAGCGCGAATAAACACGATCGACATTAACGTGGCACTACATGTATATGCATGTACAATTGAAAACTAAAATGTAAGCTACAAAAATAAAACTTTATTTTGAACCGGTTTAAAGAATATATCATACACATGACTAGTTAGATTTGTAAGAGTTCATGAGACTAAGTTTTTACAAAAATAACGTTACTAAAATACAAGCACGAAGCAGAAATGAGTGAATACAATTAGTTCAATTCAAGCAACGAAAATGGCCTGATAAAAAAAATCCATGGCTTAAAACGTCGCTGGCAGTGGTTTCAATTACGATGATCTTTGTAAAACTTACTCAACTTAAAGGCCCATCGTCACTTACCATGATGCACCGCGCATTGTTTCTTTTGATTTGGACCCAGATAAATGCGATCTCTCGCGAAGTGAAATTTTGGCCTTTCATCTCCAGGAAGAAAGGAACACTGAGTTTGAAATTTCGTTCGACATTGATTTTAAAATTTTTTAGTCCAAAGAAGCGGTCCTGTTAGATATTAAAAGTCCGTATAACATGTCTCACATTTTGTCTGGGGCCGCTCAACCCGCCTTTCTGTAGCTCCAGTCGCCGAAGGTTGATGCCCCTTAAAACGAAACCTCCAACGAGCCGAGAAGTGTTTGTATTTTGTGGGCTGTTCCGTCGGCTATCTGATTTGCATCGGGCATAATAATTAATGAGCTCCGCTAATGGAGGACGTTTTCTCGGCTTCAGAAGTTTGCATCAAAAAAACTTCAACAGCTAGGGACAGGGGAAAACCTCCTTCAACTTCCATGGAATATTTCACATAGATACTGGCAAAAATGACTCCGCCGGCAAACCAAGAAGTTTTGAGCTTTTCCTGTTGTTTACAGTTACGGTCAACGGGTCATGCATCAACGGTAATGTTGTAGGTTGAAATGAAATCAGGTTAAAATGATTTTCAACCTAGTTTGATTTTGAATTACCTTTGTTTCTGATTTATGATAATGAATCAAAGACAAAAGCAATTCAAATCAAACTAGGTTGAAATCATTTTAACCCGAATTTCATATCAACCTACAACAGTAATAATATTCAAATGTAAACTGACAGTATCTGTATGTGGAAAAAAATTACAAAGAAAAGATGTGAAGATAAATCTTAACTAGTAGGCAATCTAATATACCTATTCCTTTTCTATGGACGACCGAATTTCTGAGCCAAACCTTCTAAAGGATCTCGTTTCTTAACAGTGCCCCAAGCCTTCGGCGGCATTGCTTAGAAAACTTATCAGTAACGATGGAAAATAAAAGAAAACATACAAAAACAAGATGCAATGGCTTGAATATGAACTAAATATTTGAACGAAATCATCTTGAAGTTAATAGACAATACAGATTCCCCGATGTAAACGGATTATTTTAGGAATCAAACTTTCTCACCACAAAATGGATTTTCATGGCCTCAGTAATTCTAGAACGCCCGCAATGAGTCATGGTGAGTGAAGATGGGCCTTTAAAGTCTGCATTGTGATAAATCCACTGTCAGTTTTGTCATCATGAACACATGAGAATACTTCCCGATATCTTTTAACAGTAAGATGAAAACAACTGTCAATAATAAGAGCAAGTGTGATGTAAAAATTCCACATAATAAACAGGGTTCTCCGGAAGTTCCGGTGACCGGCGAAAATCACCGTCTACTCGTCCTGGGGCCGCCGGCTAGTCAGAAAATATTTGGGGGAAGATAAGGATAAATCCATCCTATTTTCTTCCCAAAACTTGTATGGCTATAAAAACAAATCCTTCGTAGCCATAAGATAAAACAAAAGTGATTTCTTTCGGGCCATAATGTTTTTGCACAATCATGTGAAAAATTCACACCTACACGTGGGCACCGAGCCGTGACGGCAGCATTTCTTCCCAACACTGACAACTCTTGTCTGGCTATGAAAACAAATCCTTCATAGCCTCAGCCATAAGATAAAATAAAACTGATTTCTTTCGGGCCATAATTTTTTCACAATCATGTCCGGTTCCCGAAGTGGCATGTTAGAAAAGCAGATAAATAACAAGTGAGCGGGAGATTTTCGCACCTACACATGGACACTGAGCCGTGACGGCAGCTTTCTTCTCAACACTGACAACACTTGTCTGGCTATAAAAACAAATCCTTCATAGCCATATTAATTTTTATAATTTCGTCCACAATCATGTCCGGTTCCCGAAGTGGCAGACTATTAAAATAACAACTGAGCGGGAGATTTTCGCAACCACACGTGGGCACAGAGCCGTGACGGCACGGAAAAATTTCACACATGTATTCACAACATCTCAGCGGAAAAAATCTCAGGCTGAAATGAAGCGAACAAAGCAACAATCGTTGTTTATTGCCTGGAATAAAAGACCCATAGAAGGCACAGAATGCGTTAAATTTTTGTTTTGTTTGTAAGTTGAAGTTTTTGTTATAACTGGCATCTTTAAACTGATCTTTAAGCGATCAAGTGGTTCTTTTTAGTTCATATCTTCAGGAAAGAGTGTTTATGATGTGAGCATTCCATTTTGGTTAGTGTTTTATTAATTGCCCATTTTTAATAAATTGATCGAAGGTTCAAAAGTCAAACTTAGCAAACGGACAACTGCACCGTGATGCCATTACTGTTATATACAAAACTTTAGTTTAAACCATGTTAAATGTCATTTTCAAACATTTTACTTGCCATGGTTAATGACAGACATTATTTTTTTGATCATTTTAAGCATGTTTTGATGTCAGTAAAACACTTCTAGACATGAGAATCCACGATCAACAGAAAAAGTTTGCATGCAAATGTTACGCGTGAGGGCCATATTTTTTAGTAATTCTGTAAAACTATTAATTCTAAAAAAATAAAAAAACTACGTAAGTTCATGAATCTTTGCGTATTTATTGACTAATGCATTACGTCCAACATTTGTAATTAAGTATAACTTGTGTATTGAGAATAGCAAAGGAGATTTTTGCGAATAAGTGGGTGAACCTCTGATTGTGCATACATACTGTGCTACTGATCTATAAGACCCAAAAGCTAAATAGCAGGTCTGAATGATCCTCACATATCATTACCATGGTAACCACCATGATGAAATAACAGTCACTTTTGGTCAACAACTAAATGTACATTTTAATTTTACCATTATTTAATTATGACCTTGGCCTGATGTTTTGTTATAATTTTCCAAAGTTTATACAGTCAATTAAAGCCAAAAACTGGTAGGAGCCACTTTAAATGGCATCTCCTTTAAAGAACTGCCAAGCAAAGTAGCTGGCTGACATGACCAAGTACATTTAGGTGGTGATTTTTGCTGGCCGCTGGCTACTTTTGACAACCCTGGCCTGTCATCAAACATACATGTACATGCAATTTCTTTCCTATAATTTTTAAGAACTGGGCAATGATTATGCATTTTCAAATAATTATTGTTGAAATCATAGTAACAAAGTTTTAGATCATTTCAGTGCTAAGAATAGAAATCATTGTTGTTCATGTCTCTCTTTATTATTTGTCTCATGATATACAAATGTACATGTATATACAAATTGTGATCAAGCTTTTAGCCAGCAGGGTGTCTGGGCATCCTGAGGATGGCCAGATTTTTTAGAATTTCATGGCAAATTCACCAAGGCTTTTAAAATTGTATAGGGGAACAAGCTTCCAGGAAAGCCACTTTTCAATTTCTAGCTAAAAGGTTGATTGTAATTAATCAATTTGATGTGGATCACAATCAGTATTAGGAAATCATTTGTGAGAAATCAAAAATACTCTGACATAGTGTCTTCATTACATGTACTAGTAAGTGCCACAACTGTGCAATACATGCAACGCCGTAACCTGAAAGTAAAGAAGGCCTGTTGGCCATGTGCAACCTTTTTGCGACTGAGTACAGAAATGTACATGTACTGTAGCTATTGATGAAAGATTTATTTTTAGCTATGCTTGACTTTTTCTTATTTTTCTTGTCTCTTTCATTTTGTTTTTCATTGTAGCTACTTAAAAAAGTGTATGGAAGCTTCATGACAACTCCTGAGGAAGGTATAAATTTGTCATCATAATTATTCTTTAGTTAATATTTTTAATGCTCCTGAATTGAGTTTGCATGGGCAACAGAGAGGGTGTTTTAATGCCTGATATCAACTGATTCCTCCATTTTACAGCTTATGATGTGTCCCTGTTGATTGACTTAGAGCAACTGCCCTCAGCTGAAAATGAAAAAGGTATTAAATTAATACTCTGTAGGCTGTTCTAAACTAAACACTGATTTCTCAGCATAACATTGATCAACTATTTATCTTTTAAAATGTTGCCTACATACTGTAGTTTGACATTATTGTGTTATCTGTTTCTGGACTTGGGAATAAAGTGTTTTAGATCTGATGATGCTTTTTTTACAGCTCAAATTCAGCTTAACTTGCACCTAAACTGAAGCAGTTTACCTTGCGGTTTATTGCTCAAGAGTACCCAAAACTAAAGTTCAAGAAAAATCCCAGATTTAATTTTGAAAAATACTGAAAAACAATTAATAGTGCCATGTGAAGGTACTGCTTAAGAGGTTTCATTTGAATGGTCACACCATAGGATTTCATCAACAGACTTAAAAGTTAGAACTACATTACATGTCTCCATAATTGACTCTGGGAGTGAAAAGGGTTAATGGCCACCCTTGGAGAATGGCTAACAGACCACTTACTTCAGGGTGACCGTTTAATGCAGGTTTGATTGAATTTTTCTGGACTTTTTCAGCTGACCACTTACATGTAATACAGGTCTGCTTACAAATAATACAGGTTTGACTGTATTAATGGTCATTTAACTGTGATTAATAGAACTGTCATTAATTTAAACAGCTTTTCATTCAATATTTTTTTTGTTTCGCGGTGTTTACATGTAAGTCACTTTTGATGTGAATTACAAACTTTTGACAGCTTTCTGCTGGTCTTCATCAGGTCGTGATGAAGATGGATTCCCTTTGTGTTGTTGGTGATATTACTTTTTTTAGTGTACATGTATACAATGTAGTTCCATGTAAGCACATTCTGCAAGGCTTGCAGTGTTTCATTTTGTCATAATATTATTTTACTTTCAGAGGAACTTATTCAGAAGTTTGCACTGTTCAAAAGAAACTGCTTTGCTTCAGTGTTTGAGAAGTACTTTGACTATCAACAAGCAGGATCTGGAGGAGAGACTCATGCTGTTATTAATTACAGGGACGATGAATCCATGTAAGTGAAATTCTTAAGGTCATTGTGTCATTTTGGAATAGGCATAATTTACAACACCAAGTTTTCATGATTTTGCTTAATCATAATAATTGTTGATTTTAAAAACTTAAGTCTTTCTACTTAACAGCCCTCCAAGCTGTGACCATGACTTGTTAAGTGCCATAGCAACTAGAAGTTTGACACTGGTGATGTGATACAAAAAAGATTTTCTAGCCTTGCAGCTAAATCTAATGAGTCAGTCAAATGTCTACTACACTGTACAGGAAAAAATTAACTTGGATGGTTGCTTAAGGTGTACAGTGTATATGTTGCAGTTCAAATTTTTCTTTGGTTTCAATTTTTTGTTAAACCAGTTTGAGTTTTGTTTTCCTTTGTCTCATAATATGATAATGAATCAGAGACAAAGGAAAATAAAAATTGAACTGGTTTAAAAATTTTCAAACCAAAAGAAAATTTCAACCACAACATATACATGGGTACAAGACAATAATAATTGTTAGTATAAAACTACTGGCGTTCTACCACGAATGCTGTTCTCTTATTGGCTATGCTACCAGAAACCCATAAGTGGGTTGAAACGTGTAACGTGCATTCACAGCTTCCAAATATTCATTTTTTTTGCTTAGTACCACATTTGGAAACCCATCGGTCCCTCGAGATTGGAAGCAAGGTTTTCTATCGAATTGATTGGTTAATATTTTTATCTTGATTTTCCAAATATGGCTGTAACAACTTCTTAGCAAATTGAATAATCGGAAGCTTGTTTTGAAGCGTACAAAAGACAGTTGCACGTTTCAACCCATTTACGGGTTTCTGATGCTACTCACTATCTACATGTATTCTGTTGTAGAAAGTGAGTAGAGTGAGTAGCCTAGTGGCCGCCGCTTCTTTGCGTTTTTGAAGTGTCTGTGAAGAGTATTTGTTGTTAAGTTTTGAACGTCTAGTAATTTATACTAAAACAATTAGATTATTCGCTCTTGATTTCTATCGCGTGATAGTTGATGAGGGCAAAACCAGAATCAACTATCATGCGATAGAAATCAAGAGCGAATAATCTAATTGTTAAGAGACGCAAAACAAAACACAGGGCTGTCATTAGTAACTGGCAGCTGATTATTTTGGCCAGCAACTGCTGTGAAGATGACTGGTTACTCAAAATTTTAAAACGACTAAAGGAAAACTACCATGTGTACCAGGGGAGTAACTGGGAGGAGGATTGTGTTTGCCTTCAGATGGGAACTGCATGTGCTATGGCTGGCAAGACTATACCCTTTACAGTACTTGTTACATACAGCTATTTCAATTAACGTTGTCGGGTGAAAGCTCAAAGCTAAAAGCTCAAAGCCTACAAGTCAAGACCAAACGAGTAAACCGAGCGCCTGTTCCAGGCATGCAGATAGTTGGGAGCGGTGAAACATAAAGAAACGGCGCGAATGAACGATGCGACGAGCGGGAAAAACGTTTTGATTTTGCGCCGCTCCCAACTATCTTGGCTTGTAGCTTTGAGCTTTCACCTGACAACGTTAATTGAAATAGCTGTATACATACGTACATACTTTATTTATACCTCGAGGTCCTTAGGGTAAACTGATCAAAAACAAGGATTTTTTTTTCACCAACTGAAATCTCTCTTTCCAGGTATGTGCAAGCCAAGGATGACCGTGTAACAGTTATTTTTAGCACCGTGTTTAGAGATGATGATGATGTTATTATAGGCAAAGTTTTCATGCAGGTTAGTTTGCATGTAGTTCTCTTTACATGTAATATTTCAGTTACAGCTTGCTTTATACTATGCAAAAAGCAAACAATATCGTTACAGTCAAGTCCTACCTTGCAGACATAGTGCTGGAAATAACAGTTGGACCAAAAATTGTAAAAAATATATATATGGTGTCCAAGCACAAAAACGACTTAGCTTTTGTCTTGAAAAATTTCAACCAAATATTGGCCAATGTATGACATCATGTGCCAATTGGCACTCTTAATAGGACTTGGGTTAAGCCATGCATTTAATTCCAAAAATTAATCATTAAAAATAAGAATTTATGCAGTTTCTACCATTATGTTGCTATAAAAGGCCTTGTGATCTGAAATCGTCCTATAAGGCATTGTAAACTGCAAAACTTCTAATAGCACGTTATGTGTGCTGATGAAAAATGTTTGTTTCAGGGAAAATCCAAATGGAGGAAGTTTAAGTTCATCCTCCATTTAATGTTTTTTTTTTTTAATGGTACACATTATTTTTGTTATTAGGAATTCAAAGAGGGTCGCCGCGCCAGTCAGACAGCACCGCAGGTTTTGTTTAGTCATAAGGAACCTCCTACTGAACTGCAAGGCACTGGAGCCAAAACTGGAGATAACATTGGATACATCACATTTGGTTAGTATACATTTGGTTAGTACACATATTATTATTATACATGGTCATAAAAGAACGGGTTGGAATTATGAGACGTGTGCTTGTTTGTGTATCAAAGAATATAAGATCTTGTTTACATGTATGTCTGGATTGTAACCTCATCAGTTTTGGTCAATTAGGTTAATGTGTTCCATTAAAAACACTTTTACCACTTTTACCAATACATATGTGCAACAAAGTTAATTGCTGGATGAAAAGTAAATCAACTTGAGACAGTTTTCCCAATAAAATGTCAAAACCAAGCCAGCCAACTGAAATGGTTGATGCCAAGAACAATTTCATCATAATTGCATGTATTTGGCTTTTCACTTTTGCAGTCTTGGAACCACGACACACTAAACCAGAAGTACGTGACCGCACCATCAACCTGATCCACACCTTCAGGAATTATCTGCATTATCACATCAAATGTTCAAAGGTATTTATCTTTGGGAAAAACTTTAACAAGGCTATAGATAAAATTACTCTAAAAGAAAAAAAAACGTTTTATACACCATTCTCAGGGTTTAAATTGACCATCCGCAGATGCACACATTGATTTTCTGTGGGAACACTCGCAACATAAGAGTGAACTTGCTTGTTCATGCTAGGATTCTATTGTTGGATCTATAGGCTTTCCACAATTCTGCACTAACTTGTTAAAAAGATTACTTTACTTTACATAGTCCTCTTTGTGTTACACACATCAGGCCTTTGTTAAAAAGATTGGGTGATACAAAAAGTTGGCCAACTGAAAAAATGGGATTGATCCATGCATTATGGATTGATCTTTCCTTCAAGCTTTTCATCTGAAATAAATTCTTTTTAACCCATCTAAACTGGACTTAGGACTAGTATTTTTGTAACATCTCTTAGAAACAGTTGCTATAGAAGCCAATTTACTAGAGTCACACAGCTCCTGGATATTCCTGGAAGTTTGCTCTATAACTCAAAATTCCGCTTACTCAAACTGCACACTGTAATTTATAAACTTTTGATAAGGCCAAGTCGTAATTGGCCAAGTCGTAGCGCTAGAAAGATTTGAAATTACGAGCATGATTACCTCAGAATTGTGCGACACAACGTTCAATTACTAATTAATTGCATCAATAACAAAATTTGAGATTAAAAAGTCTATGTGGACTTTTTAGCACTCAAAACATCAAGGATATTATTTTTCTGTCAACTTGAAAGCAGGAGGAAAACAGCAAGACATGAACCTGATTGATGCACATGCAATGTAGTTGTCCAATTACAGCCATCCAATGACAAAAGGTTGTAATTGGACAGCTGTAATAGGATACCCACGTGACCGGGTGCCAATTATGTAAGAAATAGGCGTGCGGATAACTGGTCACAATCAAGAATTGCTATTGATACAGTTACTCCAAAAAAAGTTTTTCATTTCCCCTGATGGCTCAAATTACAGTTGTGTTAGAATTCTGCCATAATAAAATTATTGCAAATCCTGGAAGGTACTGGTGATCTATAAACTCGCACACTGACAGTGACTGACAGTGTTGCACTACTAATCATAATATTATGCATTGTTATATCGCTAATCATATGCACTTGCAGCTTTATTACACTAAATATCATTGTCACGCACTTATGTGAATAATATGTATTTAACTTGAATCAACAAAATAGAATTCAGTTTTGAACATGCTATAGAGCAAGCAACAAAAGTATTTGTAAACATGTAGGTCAAGCAGTCCTGAATTATGTAGGGGTATTGTAGGTAATAAATAAAAAGAATTTATATATTAAAGGGAAGAAAATAATTTTCATTATAGATAGAAAAACACTGAATGAGTTTTAGTGAACAACATTATTGTTTTGTTTTTTATTAGGCATATCTTCACTCCAGGATGAGGGCGCGAACATCAGAATTTATCAAAGTCCTGAACAGAGCAAGACCGGAACCCAAAACAACAGAGAAGAAGACCATTACGTATGTCAATAATTTTTGGGCAATCAAAATCTAGCTTCTCCTTGTTATGTCAATACATTATCCACCAGACAAGTATTGAGAATTAAAGAAAATCAGCACTATTTGGATGCTATTGGGAAGGATCTATCAAAAAAAGTCTTAAAAATTACCCAGTTTTTGCCAACAGACAGCAGTGGCCTTTGTTTTGTTACCCTTTATTGTTTGGGCCAAACTAGAATGATGAGTCACCATGAGTTGTGAGAGTTGAAGCTTTCCTTCTCATTTGGCCTAAATAATTATTGTCATGCACTCTTGTGACTTCAATAGACTCTTGAGCATTCTCGGTAAATTTAAACCTCCTCAATTTTTCTTTGATTTCTTCAAACGTTTCCTCTCCTTTTAACTTATTCATTTCATTTGCTTTGGCATGAGCCCCATAGGTATATGTTAAGTGATGGTCTTTACCCACTCTCCCGTGCGAGTTTTAATCTCTCATATGTGGACACTTCAACATCCCCCCCCCCCCTCTCCCCCCCAAGGTAGAGAGGTTGCTCACTTTACCCATATGTACATGTAAGCAGATGTAAGCAGGCAGTTTAACATTGACACAAGGGCATCTGCTTACAGAAAATTTCTCTGTGCTTCTAGGGTTAACTCTCAGTAGGAATGGCTAACGGCTGTCGACTTTTTAGTTTATTAATCTACTATTTCCGTTTCTCATAAGTAGCAGATTTTGAAACGATATTGATTTGTCTTATTGATCTGTTGCAGGGGTAAAACGTTTGTGCGTCAGTGAGGAATGTTGGAGTCTCAAATGTTATCTAACTTCAGTGGTTAAATAAGCAGACTGCTTTGAAGCTGGTTTTAGAAGCAAGGCGATGAAAAGAAACACGAGAAAAGTTGAATTTTATATATTTTTGGTATCACATACAATTTGTAAAGTCAAATAAAAAAAGTTCTGTTCGAGGAATCATTTCTTTCAGACTGTAGTCATGTAGTCTGGCGTTTGTAAATGTGCTGATTTACTTAAAAAATAATAAAGCTTTTTAATGGCTCTAGTTATGACTCTTGCTTTGTAAAAACGCCTGTGAAAATTTGCGAAGAGCCGTGGAAACTTAGAAACAGTCATAGGCAACCTCGTTCCCAGGGTCTCTCATCTTCCCGCCCCCTGGAGGCGGGAAGATGAGAGACCCTGGGAACGAGGTTGAATCAAAGACTAGAATTTAGTTTTATCGACTGAGTCGATCAGGTAAATTGACCACCGTAAAAATCAAAGACTCCTGCGAGCCAACTCTCTCTTTCTCTCTCGTGAATACGAAACAACCTTCGCACCCTCCCCCCTGGTAGGCGGTTTGCTCCACCGACCCCAATCCCCTGCGTCCAACAACGCGCCATCCCCTTCCTCCAAGGAAGACCTTAGATAACAACGGTCTGGACCACCTCGGACACTAATTGAGAATTATATAACGTAATGTCGACACTTAGCATTTTATTTTCAATAATTTTGCAAGTGTAAAAAAGAAAATCTAAAATCCCCACTCAGGATTGAACCTGTGACCCCAGCTAGGGTTAGGCTTACATAGCCTACCAAACCAGAGTACCACCTATCTTCTCAGGTTGTTTAGGCCTAAATTTAACTATATAAGCTAACCTCAACTGAAAGCTTACTAGTTACTCCGTTATATAAGTCTCAAGGCGTCCGAGGTGGTCCAGGCCGTTGTTATCTAAGGTCTTCCTTCCTCCAATGCCGTTTCCATAGGTAAGGAAAGCACCATAACATACCGCGAGCTCAATGTTTACCAGTACTCGTGCAACTCTATCGTATTAACGAGTTAAGGCGAACTAAAGGCCCGCCTTCACCCAAAAGACTTTGCGGTCGTTCGTTTTTGTTTTGAAATGCTCAATTATTCATATTCATGATCAGATTGGTTGCACGCATTCAAGCATGAATTTCGTGTTACACGAAATTCAGCACAGAAAGAGCTCACGGCGCGCACAGCATTTTGGGTGAAGATGGGCCTTTAACCTAAACGCCACTTGACATGGCTTTAATGGAAATATCTCGTTCACGATTTAAGCAATCCAAAAACTCTGCTATGCTGTGGGGTTTTTCTAGAAGGATTGGTAAAATTAAGAGAAATGAGAAATATTGAAGATTTAGTGAAGTTTTAAAATTAGAATTTGTAGTTAATAATTAATAGACGGACACCAAGTTAGTCCACTAGCAACCTGAGGTGCTCTTGCGTGGGTATCATCAACTGTCTGTTGGTGTTCCAAAAATCATCTTCTTTCTTCTATCCCTCCTTAAAACCTCTTCAAATTTCATGCAGATTTAGATTAAGCCCCACCTAAAAACAGAGATTGCTTTGATTTGAGGATATTCTCCGTAAAGGTGTGTAAAACAGCTCAGTGGTATTTTTACGAGTCAGTTTTTATGCCCTCCGTATTACACAGCTTTCCGCTGAATAAATCGTTTACGTATACTACCGTCATCTACCAAATCGCAGTTTTGTAAAGTGTTTTTCCTAGCGCGCCATCGAAGAGTGTAATAACGCGTCTTATTTGCACACTACTCTAGGCAGGTATGTGGAATAATAAAGTAACTTCTTTGTTCAAAAATGGCAATATTGTTTTATTCATGCATAATGCTGCCAATGCAATTTGTTTAATTAAAAATACGGAGCTTCCTACATTCAGAGTAATATTCACTGGTAAATAAATACTTCATCTTTAGTTTTTCTATAATGTTAAATGGAAACGGAATCCTTATTTTAAGTGTTTACATGTTTTTAACCATTTTCCCAAGAGTGCCAAACATCAAAATTCAAGAAAAATTCCAAATTTCATTTTGTAAAATATTGAAAAACAAATGGTACAATGCAAAAGTACTGCCGAAGAGGTTTCATTTGAATGGTCACACCATAGGATTTCGTCAACAGACTCAAAAGTTAGAACTACATTACATGTCTCCATAATTGACTCGGGAGTGAAAGACTTGAAAGGGTTAAAACATAGAAAACTCCCGTCCCTAGTTTCCAAATTGTCGTGCTTTCACTTATGAAAATGCGCGAGAACTCGCAGCAGTTGTAAAAAAAAACATGAAAAACGTTTCCTACTTCCTTTAAAATGTTTTTTTTTCGCCTAAATGTTTCTCCTAAAAAGGCTGATTCCTTACACAAAAAAAAAATTGAATTCTTAATTCTTATTAGTTATATAATGTAAAACACTTTGGACAACAACGGTCCAAACGTTGTCGCAAATAACCTAACAGGGTTCCTGAACCTTTTATATGTAAAAATTCGAAGATTGGAAGACTTTGATGGTTTATCGAAATAAACCCAATATTAAATTTGATCTATAAAAGTGCAGTCTATGTTTTGTGACACTTTTCAGTATAGGGAGAGGAACACCAAGTTATTTATAACACATACAGTACATTTCTTTTTTGTTGGATCACCCAGTAGTTTTTTTTTTTCTAAATTAAATATAAGTTCGCATCTGGGGAAGAAATAATGCTCTAGCTTACAACCCTTGCAAAACAAACACAAGTAAGGTCGTTATGCTATATGGTTTCTTTTTCAACAAATCTACAGTGGTCTATTAAAAAATCTAAGTCGACTAAAACATGATATATTATAAATCCGCAGTCCTTTTGCGGTAAAAATGTGCGAAGTAATCTCTAGACTACCGTTTCTTTTAGCGTGCTATTCCAAAGTGTGACCACTTTCAATTCATTCGCATGCTTTCGTGTAGTTCGCATGCTTTCGTGTAGTAGCTCCAATGAAACCAACTTAAGTTGAGTAGGGCGGTACGCTGCTCTTACAAGGTCTTCTCTGATTTTCTAAGAATACAACAAACAAACAACACAACAATGGACCCTAGCCCTGAAAACAATAGAGCTGCGAGATACCCAGGTCTAATGAAATTAGAGGTTGTCAAGAGCTGCGTGGTATCTGAGTTGGGTTGGCGTCCAAGAATCTCTCCTCGAATTCCGATTGAAGAGTCATTCTTTTTCACTTTTTAAGGCCACTCTGAGCTGGACACAATTTACTTTACTTTGCAGCGCCAATAAACAGGTCAATATTTAAAGTTCTCGTTCCTTGTGCTAAGAACTCCTCTAATCATGGCTTCTTCCTCATCATCTTCGAGGTCCAGATCGTCACGTGACCTCGAATCTGCCTCATTCACAGGGGGAGAACCGCCACAGAAAATCCTCAGTTTGTCTAAATGAAACAAATGGCCGCGAATCTTGTAGGCGAATGACGCGTAAAGCAACCCTCCAATGCCAACAGCACAAACAGACATGAGTGCCAAGAGCCCGAAAGTTTCTGGCTTGGGAAGGCCTATGACCAAAAAGTACATGAGCAAGCTTAATACCGAGTTGAAAGAGTTCTGCATGCCGGCGACTATTCCCCTCTCTTGTTCTGGTACGGTTTCCTGGAAAAGCTGGGAGATAGTGAGGTCGGACAGCCACAGGCCAAGACGCGATGTGACGATTCCAGCTAACAGCAGGCCGATAGAGATGTAAGAAAAACTGTTGCTTGTTGTGGGAGCTTCCGTCGTGCTAGAGCAGTTTTGGTGTAGTGGAGCCACGCTTGAATTGAAGTGTAAAGCGCGACTGTTAGACGGGAAAACCACCGAGGTGGCAGTTGTTACTGATCCATTTGTGGGGTTTGCAAACGATGGCTTGATGAACGCTGAGGTTGGCCGCACAGTAGAGTTCGCATACACAGTAGAAAAACTTGATACAACATTTAAACTTGATGGAAGTACAACGGACGTCGACGCATTTGTTATCCCTTGAGTCGTAACTGTTTGTTTAAGTCTCAGATTTAGCGCGGGTGTTTTAAGATCAGATACACTGCACGGCGGCACAAAGGAGCGTGACACAGGTGCCTGACAGTTGTTCGTGACTGAGTTTTGTCTTAAATTATCCGGCAACAAAAAGAATGGGGAGCCAGGCGCGAAAACGGCCGCGACGCACAAAAGAAGACACGTAAACTGAAGCGACATGGAGAATAAACCACACCGTACAACACCAATGGCATTTCGCAAAATTGGAAAAATGAACGTCGCTAACACACCAAACAACGAGCCAATGCCCCGGATAATACTCAACATGGACTCGGTCAGACACTGGGTGTACGCGTAGCCTGTTGTGATGGCTCCAAACGAGATGACTGTAAAATACAACGAGGCAAGGGCAAGACCAGGCCGGGCTACTGACTGGCGAAAATAAATATGCCAGGCGCTTTTGAAGGTAAGGATCCTTTTCTTAATGCGCTTGAAGATCCCTGGTTTTCGAGCAGTTTGTTGAGCTCTGACATCAACAGAAGGAACCAACGCTTCCGTTCCACTTTGGCCCCTTCCAGAGTCCTCATTTTCCATCCAGTCTAAGCGCTCTCTGGAGCCCTGCGGGTCCTCTGGGTTAAGGTCCACCGAGGAGCCATCTTCGGCGTCGTCTTTGTGCCTTGTATCGTACACCTTTTGGGACAGGCCGGCCACGGACTGGAACACTTTCCATAACAGGTAGTACTCCAGGAAAACCGAGATCACGTTCCAACCCGCCAGAAAGATGACCCCGGCCATCTTGGAGATGTAGGTCATAATCTGGCCAACAAGGATGGGTGCCAGGATTTTACAGCAAAGATCAATTCTTCTTAAAATGGAATTTGTACCTAAAGAATAAGAAGAAAACAGCTAAGTCTTTTACACCCACAACTTACTGCTTCTTTTAACCTTTGAACTCCCAAGAGTGCCAAAAATCAAAATTCAAGAAAAATTCCAAATTTCGCTTGAGAAAATATTGTAAAACAAATGGTACAGTAAAACCTGTATCAAAGGCCCAGTATTGTCCATTATGCTTCACGCGCCTCTGTTATTGTTTGGTTTGCACAGGAACGAGGCTTCTATTGTTCAGAGGCGCGTGAAGCATAATGGACAATACTGGGTCTTTAAGCTGACCCTATATTAAGCGGACACCCTCTATTAAGAGGACACGAGCTGCTTGGGTCCCTAAACTTTCTTCTTCCCATATTTACTGTAAAACGGACCTGTATTCAGCTCTATTAAGCGGACACTAGCGAGGGTCCCGAGGGTCCCGAGGGTGTCCGCTTAATACAGGTTTCACCCTGTAAAAGTACTTGCGAAGAGGTTTCATCTGAATGGTCATAGGGTTTCGTCCACAGACTCAAAATTAAAACACTACTACGTCTCTCATATTGATTCTGGGAGTGAAAGGGTTAAAGTATACTTTTGGTGGCTCGTTTCAGTCGTTCGGCTCGGCTGCCAGTGGATATACAAAACGGCAAATAAACTAGATAAACCAGAAAGGGATAACCTCTATCTCCTTTTCACGTTTCTCAATGGAATTTGTGAATAAACAGTTATTATTATCATCATTATTATTGTTATTATTATTATTATTATTATTATTATTATTATTATTATTATTATTATTATTATTAAGTCAAGATTCTATGTATTTAGTCGCTCATTTGGCGCGGAAGAACGAGAAATAAATGGCATGGGCGCTTCGTCTATGAATCTATTTATTGAGTGGCTTGATTGCCTCAGGAGTGGATGGAGCAAATGAGCCAGTTCACTTAAATGGTTATAAAAGGTAGTTTAACAAATGTGTCTTCAAAAGCAAATTGTTACATCTGAGTAAAAAGTAGACTGTGAGGAGTCTCTTATTTTTCTTTCAGTTAGTCGAGCGAGTATGCACATAAGCAGAAAAATAAGACACTGCTCGCAGTATAAGTAACAAGCAGATCTGGAATACAAGCTTGATTCGCCCATCTAGGCAAATAATCAGTCCGGCTGCTCGGCTGTAAGCCAAGCCTGCCCGAATTATAAATTCGATTGTGTTATTCCGTAAGGAAAGTGTGTTTCAAGTGGTTTTCAAGTGGTTTGTAGCCTGTGGCTAAGTGTTAGTGACGTCACATCAGTTGACATGGCAACTTCAAGCTCATGGATGAATTGGATTAGTGTAGAGATAGTTGAATAAAAAGGAGAAGAGGAGTTGGTGGTAAACAGAGCTGGGTAGTAAATATGTAATTTGCTTGCTTACATTTACATTTGGTATGAGAGTCAACCCCACGTGCATGTCATATTTCAGAATATTTCAATGTAAAATGTGCAATTGACTTTCCTTTGTGATTTAACCTTATACATGTCTGCTCAACGAAAAAAGAACCATGCAGTGGAATCATTTTGCATAATATTTTATTGTTGTACGTGATTTAATTGGTGAAACCTATTACACAAAATAAAAGTTACAAATTTGGTTCAATGAGGTAAAAAATATACTTTTGAGCATGAGAAAAATACAATCATGAGAATGAACCGATCAAAAACTTACATCTGATGTGTGACTCCAAGGTTAGAGCAAACAGAAAGGTAAAATTGACAATGACTTTCCTATCTGGTGTGGTGAGATAATTGAGACTAAAAAAGAAGGATTTTGAAGTGTACTTTAAGGGGAACTTAATATGCATTGCACACATCAAGGAAATACCAGTTCTACAAAAGTAACACAAGGATAAAAAATATTGTTAGCATGACAATGTCACAAATGATACAACATCCATTCCCTTTTGCTCGTTCTTCTGATCAGAGAGAGAGTTTTAAAAGACAAGTGGTCAATTCGTTCAAATAATAATGAACCACAGTTGATATTTGTCAATGTCGCTTTATCAAATTGGATGTCCATTTTGCGTCCAAATAACAATGAACCACGGTCAATATTTGTCAAGATCGCTTTTAATTAACAATTCAATGTCCATTTATTGTAGTTAGTGTTGTTTGGCTTGTTAGCTTTCCATTGAATGAAAACCTGTCTTCAGGCCGTGATAGATCTTCACACTGGATGAGGATTATGTTTACATTCTCATAGCATGACTTAGTGTAGTGCAATGTTGCAGACGTGACCAGATCGGTTTATGTTCAGTCTAGCAGTTGAATTGGTTGTTAGTGACCGTAAAGCCCGACTTTAATACTCGCAGAGTTCTTGTTTGCTAACAAATCTACAGAGTCAAATTATTATAGGATTTTTATTCTTGATAATGATGCTGGATACATTGGAACACTGATTCACTCTTATTCTAATATTTATTTTGATAAAATTGCCAGGAAAATCCAGTAGCCTGCGAATACAGCCACCTTTCATCACTCTAGGTCACTAGGGTTCTCATGTGAACACCCCTAGTGGACGGGAGCATTGAGAGGTGGCTGTATTCGCAGGCTAGAGCATTAGTGGTACATGCAGTGGTAGCGCAATCTTTCCCCTCTTGGGCTTGGGGAAAGACAGAAAGCTTATGTGACCAACCCAAAAAGCTACAGCTACAGGTAGCTCTAGTTTTAGTTAATGCTGCAACAATACAATTTCTCACAATACGATACATATCTCTATGCAGAGATTTGTCTTGTATATCCTGCTTCAATATCAATATTTGTATTGTAAGAAATAATACCACAATATATGGGTATTATGGTATATTGTTGCACATTAGTTTTAGGAGCATGAAGTGGCTAGCAGTGATTACTTTCCCTAGTTTCCCGTATAGCATGTGCACTCACAGAACTGTGAACATAAAACAAGTTATTACTCCCCTCTCCCTGTATGTGATGCTGATCACAGAGTTACCCCCCCCTGGCCTGTTCCAGACATTCAGATACATGCAGTGGGGAGCGATTTAGTCTCCTATGCAGCCATTATGTGTGTAGTCATGCAATGCTTCTCTCCACTAATGGCTGCTCAAACCTGGAGGAGGAGGAGAATTGTGTGATGACACAAATTATGGCTGCATTGGAGACTAGGAGCGATGTGAAGGTAAAAAATTGTGCGTGGAGAAAAAAGTGCCCACATGTATCCCTCTCCATCAGCAATCGCAATATTTTTCCTTCATGCACCGTCTATCCTGCGGCTTTCCATTTTGTGAATTAATGCCTGACTAAGGTGACCCCACTTACTTGCAAGGAGTGATTTATCTGAGCCTGCAATCACAACTACCCAGTCCTTCTCCACTGCAATTTTTGTTCCAATACTGGACAAGTCAGCTATGGAGCCAACAATGATGATGATGGCTTCAAGCAACATGACAAATGGATGTTGAATCTGCTTCTCTAATTCTAACATAATCAGCAGCAAAACACCGCAGACAATCACAGCTACATTCTGAATGACCAGCGACACTTGAGCAACTAAACCAAAATATTAAATTGATAACATCAAAATCAGTGTATAAGAAAGCACCACAGTAAGTTGTGGTAAGATGAATGCTAAGCACACCATCATAGCTTTTAAATCGTATAGGATTTTTTTGGTTTTAGTTATTTGTACATAACATTAAGCCATCAAGAAATAAACACTAGATACCACTGTCAAAAGACAGTCAACCCCTTTTAAATGGAATTTCTATAGATTGTTTGCATGTGACATCATCAGACACCTCTCTTAGACAGACAGTTGAAACTGGTCCTGTGCATACCCACAGTGTACAGGATTGCATGAATGCGATCAATCGCTGTAAAATTACAGAGGGTCCTTTGATGAAAAGAAAAATTTGACATCTTCAACTTTGAACATGTTTGTTACATGACTTGTATGTTTGGCTACATGTATGTAAACAAGTCTTGAAACAAAAACAGACGAGCAATTTCTAACCCTGAATACCCACAGAAACCTTTGAATTTTGGCTAAATTGGTCTCTGGAGTTGTCGAATTGTCTCGTTTTTCTATCAAAGTAACCAGGGCTCAAACACAAATAGTCTGGGGAAATCCTAGCTTGTGTAGCAATAAAGACTCCATTTTGTTCATTTCTGCAGACGTTGGCAACCGCAAAATTCCGATTGGCTAATTTGTGCTGGGAGGTAAACATAGTAAAGACCCACATGAAGTCAGCCATGCATAAAAGCATGCACCAGTTTCTGATTGGTGAACGTATTGACAGTTGACATAAAGTCCTGTTCTTATAGCAAGGTGCAAGCGTTCCTTCCTTTCGCTCCTCTCCTTTTTCATGTCCATTAATGCGACCAGTGATCATATTTTCGAGTCCCCAGCTGTTATTACAGCAACCCTGTTAATACACTGGTCATGTTCATTAATTAATAACAGGGTTGGTACTGAAATATTTACCTTTCAGTCGAGGGTTTGCATCAACCCAGTCTCCTACCAAAGGGCCAAATAAGATGATAGACAGCGTACTGATAAGTTGATAAATGGCTGTCAATCGTAATGATCCCGGGGTAAGTTCAACGAGATACAGTCCAATGGCAAAATGCCACATGCGATCCCCCTATAGAAAATCCAATACAATATTGAAGATTAGCAAATCAGCTGGACTAGTGACAACCATGTGATATTTCAGTGTAAAGCTCTAAAGACTGCTAATAGTTCTCAATTACCCACTATAAAAGCTTTTTATAAAAGGGATTCTGAAGAGACAGATGATTTTGTCTGTTTTACACTTACAGCTGTATGTGCATTTGGCCGTGTTCCTTTGAAATGAACTTTCATCTCTCAGCCCTTTCAAAATGAGCTGACTGCAAGAGATTTTGCTTTCTACCACAATTGCCGCTAAACTCGCAATCTGATTGGTCGACGTGAGTGGTAAATGAGAGTCCAGACAACGGTGCTGACACTAACATCACGCGCGCTTGAAAAAAAAAACAATCACATTGCGAGAAAGTTATAGACAACGCTTGCTCTTTCTTTGCTGTCACGTTTTGTAACAAGACTTCGATTTTTCCTTGTCTTTTTTTCTAAATATTGTTGTAAAAAACAAATTTACACATGTTTTCCGTGGTGTGGACTCTTATTTACCACGATTTACGTCATCACATGGTCAAAATTTGTTGCCTACTCACTCGGCTGCGCCTCGTGAGTCCACAACATTTTGACCATGTGATGACGTAAATCGTGGTAAATAAGAGTCCACACCATGGAAAACCGGTGTAAATTTGTTAAATAGACCACTTATAATTTTCACTCTTGCTGCATTGTACTAAATCATCCTGTTAACAACTTTCTGCAGCTATAAAAAATGGTAAATGGGTTATGGTTGACATGCGATTTGAACAAAAGTAGGATTGTGACTCATGAAAGGAGCTCAAAACTAGCTGTGATCTGTGAATTACATTAAATGTAGCAGCTCATAACTATATTGGTCTAAGTCAGCAATTCCTTTTCAGAACAAGTCACAATAAATCAATGCAGTCATATGTGGCCTCAGGACTTTGGATTTGAAAATTAAATGCAACTCCAAGTAATTTATACATGTACATGTAGCAGTGCCTTTTTTTGCAACAGGCTATATATTAACATAAACATTTTTTATGTTATTGGTTATATATGCGATTCAGAGCGCACACTCATGATTTCATGCACTCAACTGAACACAATGCTTTTTCTCACCACAGCTGTTTTCTACTAAGTTAAGGAAGCACTTGGTAGGTTTTTATAACTCAAAAAATACAAGCAACTCCTACACTTCTTTTGTACTTAACAAACCCCCCACATGCATCCATAACTCAATAGTGCACATTGAATGTTTTATCATTTGTTAATTCATGAAATGTCATAAAACACATGTTATTTACAACATAAAGAAAACAGGTTTGTGATTCATTTTGGGTACCCCCCTTTCCCTGTTGAGAAGGGCAGTCTCTCTGCATAAAGGTAAGGCTGCAAATAACAGCCTGTCATCAGACAAATGTCCAGTAAATTTGGCATTTTGACTGGCAAAAGCTCAACCTGGCCTGACAGATGGACTGGGTAGTTCTACTACAATTACATTCAGACAGAAAATCTTTTCTCCCTGTGAAACATGGAAAACTTAGTTAGCCGTGAACATGGGCACTCTTTGGTAAAGATAACCCATGCAGAACAAAATTGTCTGACCAGACTGACTTCTTGTCAGGTCAATATTGTCCCTGGACTGACAATAATTGACTTGCTTAGAGAAGAAAATTATTTGCAGGTTTGTAGGTGCAATATAGATTCTGTATTGAGACAGACTATATACTTGTGTTAATGCATCTTGAAAAATGTGTTAAAGTATGAATGTATAATCCACCACCATGTACGCCTGTCTTAATTATTCAGATAAATTCATTCATAGTATTTTTAATCTTAGTTCTAGTTTTAAACCTTAGTTAGTCTTACATGTAGTTTTTAGCCGTATTTAGTTTTTTTTTTTATGTATTTTTTACCTTCATTTAGAGGACCCTCCTGAAAAGCACCATTACATGTAGGTGACTGGAGGCCTCCTCTTAAAATATTATTTTATTATTATTATTATTATTATTATAATTATTATTATTATTATAACCAGCTTCACAAATTAACCGGCTTGCATACTCAAGTTCAACCCAATGGGTCATGCATCTCAAGTATAAAACTGGCCACTGATGTTATTGTTGGAAAATGATTCAGCTCTTAGCGGGGAAGTGGGTGGGCAAAATGCGACCACTAACATTAAATTTAATAAAGCGGCTGCAAGAGCAAGAAAGCATTCCGCTGCAAATCGCATTTACTTATGCGCCGATCAATTCGAAACATCAACATCCCCCCCCCCCGGGCAATGCCCCAGGCATTTGAACTTTTGAAGATCGACTTGTTCAAATTCCCACCCCCTTGGGCGGAAATTGCATTCAAATACCCCACCATAGCACAGGATTTTATGGTCAAATGCCCCTCCTAAAGATCAAAAGTTTTTAGTGAGAATGAAAAATACACTTTGCATTCAGTTTTTCTGATTTATTCTACCGAGTGTTTTCCTCGAGAATATACTCAACTGAACCGCGTATACTTTGCAACTGATATTTCACTGCACGGCACTTCCGCGGTGGACACCACGTCGAAATGAATTTGTTATTGTTTGGGGATTTACTTTTCGATAATTTTTTTCTGAATTGAGTAATTCCTCGTGTGATCAAAAAATGTTGCAAAAAATATTTAGCAAAGCGGTTGTAAAGTTGTAAAGTTGTAAAGTTGGGTTTTGAACAAATCGTTTGCAAGCGTTATTCCACCAAGTGAAAATTTATTAATCTAAATGCATTTTATAGCAACTGACAAATGTTTCCTGAGAGAAAGGTTGTTGTTCATTCTGATTTTCAATTAATGGCCGTTTAAGATCTGGGGATCTGCGGACTGGCAATACAGTCAGCCACCTTGACTTCAAAATCTCTAGTAAGCGTTAATGGCAGTTGAAGCTATATTTTAAAAATCTACAATTTACAAACCTTCAAAAACATTCAGCAAAGCTTTGTTAGCCCCTTTTTCACTTGCCACTAACAAAAACGATATTTTTTCCCTTTAATAGGCCTCTACTAAAAAAAAACCGATATTTGGAACACTTCCGGTTCAAATTCCCCACCCCACCCGGGCAAAGTCAAATTCCCCACCCCTGGGATGGCCTTTCACATCATCAAATGCCCGACTCCCCGGGCATAGAAAATGTTCAAATGCCCGGGGCATGCCCGGGGGGGGGATGTTGATGTTTCGAATTGATCGGCGCATTATTAGGAATGTAAGGGTAAACTATACTCGTCTGGTATCACTTCTTTCTATATTGAGCTTTACTTGGCCAAATTAAAATATTTAATTTGCTTTGGATGTCATACCACAAAACTATGCTGATATCACTTCTTTGTATATTGAGTTTAACTGGGCTAAATTAAAATATTTAATTTGCTTTGGATGTTATAACACAAAAGAACTAAAAGCAAAATACACTTCTACATGTAGCTAGTTCTGCCATATTATCCAAATAAATATAACAGAGAAGTGGACAAAAAAGATATCACCTCGACGAAGTCTGTTGGCAAACAGAACGTAAACAAAATCTTGTAAAACTTACTTACCCAAGCTGAGAATGCATGACTAATACAAACAAGATTCTGAGGTGAAATTCGACAACACTTCACAGGACTGGAGTCATCTACATAAACAATACCACAAAAATCATGTATTATATTAACTTAGGTATTGCTGACTATAATAAAGTGAAAGCATGAAGGCTTAAACAACCTACAAAGAGAACTAAGGCATGGATGTAGCTCAATATATTTATATTGAATCTACATTGCTCGCGATGTTGCAATTGCTCTTACCATTTCGCCGAAGGTTCGTTTGCCCTTGTTCGCTCGATCTTTCTGCAGCTTCTATTAGCGACTCTTCGCTATTCTCTCCTTGCATGTTTAGTTAGGCCAAGGTAGGCCTTGTAACAACAAATGGGAAAGAAGTATAAGATGATAAATAACTCGAACCGTATTTCCCTGCAGAACTCGTGATAAATTTCATAGTGATCTGAAACCAGTGTGAAAGTTTATGCGATATGCTCCGGTCAGCGGAAGTGAGCAACTGCTTACTCACTGGGGGTGAGAGAGTATCGGTCACATAAACCTCGCGGCCACCCCTCTCCCTTCCCCCAACTCCAACACCACCCAACTTAATTTCGGAACAAGGCTTCTGAATAGCCGAAATATGGTTTGTGCCCTTTCTTGTATCATGTCACCAATTACTATAAATTTAAGTTTCATTCAACTTACTTGATTGTGAAAAAATTCCTAACATATTCCGACCTATGACGTCGTTTTCATGTCACAAAAGGTTTTGGTTACTCGGAAAGTCCCGGATTTTTTCGTTTCAGTTTGCAACTGGCGAGAGGCGTCTTGGTGAGTACTTTGCTTCGTGTAGCTTTTATCTTCTGTATCTTTACCAGTTTAGCATAGTAATACAATTTTCGTGCCTACGACATGAAATATTAACACAGTCATGATGACAAAATCAGCATTTTTTTTAGTATAGCTATTTTATACTTACAACATAAAGACCTAGAGAAATTAAGGCGGAAGTCGTAAACTTGATCAAGTAGCACAATGAATTATGGTCTTTCGTGTCTTGAATTAGAAACTAAACAGGTCTAAACGGACCAAGAACCGACGTTTGTCGTTGGTTATTAACAGAAAACAAATTAACAGAATTAATACGCTACCAAATCTCATCTGCCTTTTTAATATGCAACTTGAGTTTAAAATTAAGTGAATGAAATCGGGAAGGTTCTAAATCTAAACCTTTTCGATTTAGCTGTTACAGGTTTATTTAATGTAAATACGACCACAATAATTTTCGACTTTCACTCGCAGACATTTGTTTGATTCGCGTGGATTTTAGCTCGTCTGAGAGGGCTGCGAAACAAATCGGACACATAATGCTGATAAATGGTTAGACAGTTCAGTCACGCGAAACATGTCAGTGACGGGGAAAGCAGTTTTTTGCATAATATGCATAGTAATTCCTTCTCAAAGTACAGTAAGCCGTATTTTTCTGAAGCGAAACTCTGTGTTCCCGAAATTGTGCGAGTGGAAACGAAACATTTCGCTTTCAGTGCTATAGGACGATAAGAAGCGAAACATCTCGCTTTCAGTGCACACAAGTCACTTTTTTCGAATACATTCCTGAGTTGCGTACAGTGTGTTGCCCAGTTTCCGGCCAGTACCAGTTTCCGGCCAAAAAACAATTACGTCGGTTATGTTCGTCGGAGTTTTAAATTTTCGTCCACCGAAGCGTTCCGAAAGAAAGACGAACATTTCCGCTACACATTGGTGGTTTTGGCGTTCTTTTTGAACAAGGAACGGCTGAGGAAGGAAATGTTTTGTCCAGGTGATTGAACGTTTAGCGATTAATTTTGGCTCGTTTCACTGCACATCAAAACTACCGTAGATAAACAAATAGCTCGTTTCACAGGAAATATCTCAAGGAGCTTCATAATTTTTGGACAAATATTAGATTAAAGATGAAAGTGATTAGGGAATCTATCATCGTCAGCTGGAATAGGGCTGTTCCTGAAATTTTAGCAGTCAACTCTCAGCGAAGATTTCGACCTAGTGTGCCAGTTTCCGGCCACTAAAAGACACATTGCTCAAAACCTATTTCTTATTAAGTGAAAGAACCGAATATTAAAATTTCCTGGTCGAGAAATTAAAGATACATGTGTTAGTGTAACAAAGATTACGAATTAACAACAGCTTATGCATGTATAGCGTGACTAAAAGTACGTAAGTCATGATTTGTTTTTGTAGTAGTCTGTCAACAAACTGCGGAAGACACGCTTCCGGGTCACTAAGGTCATACGTATTTTGAATAGTAAAACAGTAGGCGACAAAGCTTAATATTGAAACTTACCTGATATTTATAACTAGGCGACCACTATTATCAAGGGACTTACAAGTCGGTTTACGTCGAGCGGTTTCAAGAAAAATTTACTTTAAGTCGGTGGCCGGAAACTGGGCTAGCTGGCCGGAAACTGGGCAACTTACTAGTTTTGCGAAAAATGGTATAATTTCTTTAATACTTGGGGAAGGTCGCCAACCATTTAACGTTTTAAAGGTAAGTAAATGAACTGTCTTTGAAAGGAAATTGAGAAATTTTCCGTGCAAAACAAAGGAGTTATAGCGATTACAAACTAAAGTGGCCGGAAACTGGGCAACATACTGTACACAAGAAGCGAAACGTCTCGCTTCGAGTGCTATACTGGGTTAGGAAGCAAAACATCTAGCTTTCCTTGCGCACAGTAAATATATATTGTGTGGACAAGAAGCGAAACGTCTCGCTTAGACTGCTATAGTGGGTAGGAAGCGAAACATCTTGCTTTTCCTTGCGCACAATAAGTGAATGCATATATTGTGTGGACAAGAAGCGAAACGTCTCGATTCGACTGCTATATAGGAAGTAAGGAAACATCTTGCTTTAATACGCACAATATGTCCCGGGGTAGTCAATCGATTTAAATCGATATCGGAAAACCGTTCGATCAATCTATTTCAATCGATAATTGAAATTAAACGTTATCGATTTTATCGATCAATCGATAGAAATCTATATACTCACACGCTGGTAAGACCCACGAAAACGAAGACCTAAGACCTAAGACCTAAAACTAAGACCTAAAACTAAGACCTAAAACTAAGACCCCTATAATTTACCTTTTTTACCAGGGTCTTAGTTTTCGTTTTTTCGAAAACTAAGACCTAAAACTAAGACCCCCTTTTATTTCTTTAAAGGCCGTTTTTTTTCTTTTTCCAAAGCCAATTTACTGTAAGACAATAAACAAAAACCAGATGCGAAGTCTTTGGCAAAGTCATTTTGACACTGCTTACCAGGATCTTAGTTTTCGTTTTTTCGAAAACTAAGACCTAAAACTAAGACCCCCTTTTATTTCTTTAAAGGCCGTTTTTTTTCTTTTTCCAAAGCCAATTTTGTTATTTCAATCCGTTATTCAGTATAAGACAACAATCAAAAACCAGAGCACGAGGGTCTACGCGAAGTCTATGGCAAAAGTCACTAAAGTCATTTTGACTAAGGCCTTTTATTTCTTTAAAGGCCGTTTTTTCTTTTTCCAAAGCCAATTTTGTTATTTCAATCCGTTATTTACTGTAAGACAATAAACAAAAACCAGATGCGAAGTCTATGGCAAAGTCATTTTTACACTGCTTACCAGGGTCTAAGTAGTTTTCGTTTTTTTGAAAACTAAGACCCCCTTTTATTTCTTTAAAGGCCGTTTTGTCAGTTCACTTGAAATGGAAGCGGCCACAGTCGATGAAAACACTGCTCAAAAGAAGCGATATTCATGTCACTATGATCGCACAATAAACAGAAAACCCTGGTTAGCTTGTAGGTTGAATGCCATGAAACAACTTGCGAGCAAAGATTCGCGCAAAGTATGGAAATCTGAAATATGATTGATTGATTGACCTGACTTCCGTTTGCGGTTTCATATTTTTGGTAATTTTGGCATCGGCTAAATTTTGTTTTTTACTCTAGCGCGACCTGGCTCTTATGCAAACAAAGTCGAGAATTACTTGTCTAGTACTTTTTCGTTTAGCCTGCGTAGCAAACGTTTCCGCGCATAAAACCCAACAGAAGCCCTTGCTATCAGGCCAGGCTATTTTTGGCGTCCAGAACTCAAAAATAAATTTGGGTGTAAGGGGTGTTAATGCTGTTATAGAAGTTCATTTTTTTAATATACTGTTTTTGTTAGTCTGCAAAAAATTACTTGAAAATTATTTCTACCGCTAGAAATAACTGAGGAAAAGTAACGAAGCATACTGGTGCAAAACACACTTCCAGCACACTTCCTTGACATACCATTATTGGACACCGTGTCAACCGGCAATTACTGTTACTGCATGTTAGGCAATTGTTACTGTTAGTAATAGTTACTGTAATAGTTACTGGTGGAATGAAATAAATCAGTTCAATTCGTGGAGTTTAGACGATGTTCCATGGTGGTGTAATTTACTGTGTTTAATTTATTCTTTTTCCAGGATTTCAGCGATGGCAATTAAAAATGTTTCCAGGCAGAATTGAAAATAAATATCCTTTCTACCTCTTGGCTTCAATTAAATTTTTCATTTGAGCTAAGTGTCTTCTCAAGTGGACCTCGAAGATAACATACTCGGGCGAGTCGCCAAGTTATATATTATGCAAGATTAAATTTTGACACATTTCCTTGGGCTTCTCATTCCTTTGATTTTCATCCATATTTTGGGACATATAGTTAATTTAACCCCCCTTCTTTTGAACGCTCGGGGTCTACCCTTGATTGAACCTAGAAGTGAAGCCGTAAAAATTGACAGGATCGCGCGTTCTTTAACGGATTGAAATAACAAAATTGGCTTTGGAAAAAGAAAAAACGGCCTTTTAAGAAATAAAAGGCCTTAGTCAAAATGACTTTAGTGACTTTTGCCATAGACTTCGCGTAGACCCTCGTGATCTGGTTTTTGATTGTTGTCTTATATTGAATAACGGATTGAAATAACAAAATTGGCTTTGGAAAAAGAAAAAAACGGCCTTTAAAGAAATAAAAGGGGGTCTTAGTTTTAGGTCTTAGTTTTCGAAAAAACGAAAACTAAGACCCTGGTAAGCAGTGTCAAAATGACTTTGCCAAAGACTTCGCATCTGGTTTTTGTTTATTGTCTTACAGTAAATTGGCTTTGGAAAAAGAAAAAAAACGGCCTTTAGATAGATAGAAAGAAAGAAGTAAAAGGCCTTAGTCAAAATGACTTTAGTGATTTTTGCCATAGACTTCGCGTAGACCCTCGTGCTCTGGTTTTTGATTGTTGTCTTATACTGAATAACGGATTGAAATAACAAAATTGGCTTTGGAAAAAGAAAAAAACGGCCTTTAAAGAAATAAAAGGGGGTCTTAGTTTTCGAAAAAACGAAAACTAAGACCCTGGTAAGCAGTGTCAAAATGACTTTGCCAAAGACTTCGCATCTGGTTTTTGTTTATTGTCTTACAGTAAATTGGCTTTGGAAAAAGAAAAAAAACGGCCTTTAAAGAAATAAAAGGGGGTCTTAGTTTTAGGTCTTAGTTTTCGAAAAAACGAAAACTAAGACCCTGGTAAAAAAGGTAAATTATAGGGGGTCTTAGTTTTAGGTCTTAGTTTTAGGTCTTAGGTCTTCGTTTTCGTGGGTCTTAGTTTTCGATACAACCTATTGATTTTATCGGATTTATGGCTCCGTCAATTCCAAGCCCGCTCATCCCCCCCCCCCCCCCCCCCCCCCCCCTTCCCCCTGTCGAAGACTACCGCGAGTTGAGCGAGGACTGTGAGGCATGGTGATAGGACCGTTGGATAGCAAAGATTTTCGAAGATTGTACGGAATAAAAGACAAATTTATTTTGAAATCACTCCGACAGCGGTCGATGAGACTGAGCTGAGCGCGTGGGGACGCGAAACCTGAGCTGAGCGCGTGGAGACGCGAATACGATACGGCTACTAGCTAGTAACGCAACATATTCATTATCAATAATTAAGTTAAACCTAAATTTTCACACCTTCCTCGTGGTGAACGCGTCCTTTGCTCAACAATATTCTACAGACATTGCAAGAACTTGATGCGTGAATTACAAAACAAAATTAGTCTTATCAGCTGGAGTTTTCGTCGATTCATCCCGGTTACATTTGCTTTGCTTTCCCTCAAAAAACGAAAGAGAAAATTCTGTAATACCAGCAGCGAGGCGATAAAACAGCATTATTACAACAAATTTACCGCAGCAATTACTATCTTTTGGATACACTAGTCATAGATTATAGTGCGTCTCCTTATCCCGTGGCACCTCGTCTTGACCTATTACCTCAGTTTCATGAATTAATTCAGCCACGTCGCGGGATATGTCACGCAGGCAAAAATGCCGGGCCGACATCAAACAAATTCACGCTATAGCCGTGGGATCGGGAAAAATCCTGCCGTGCTGTGTACTCCGAAAGGTCTCAGATTTTTCCGACATATAAATAATATATTTCTCTTGATTTCATTTCGGTTATTTCTCCGATTCTGAAATCATACTGCTCAGTAAATGTACTAATACCGGAACCGGAAATGAGAAATTTCTGAGGAAGCCTGAAAAAGTGCTCCCTTGATAAACTTCTTGGACACCGCGTTAAAGGAGCATGAAAAAGACGATTAAGTCATGCAACATTCAACGTGAATTTCGCAGGATTTTTCGGATAAAATTACAACTACCAGTTGCAAATAAGACACAAGACTGTTGAATATAATTCCTTTATTAGCTAGACAAATTTTAGTCACAAAACAGCGAAATCTTTGGTCGCAAATGCGCCCGATACAGGCGCAATTTCGAGCATTGTAAAGTTAATCTGCGTTCGCCTGGCGCGGCCGGTCAGTGAATTATTGCTACAAACATACAGCGAATTGCACCGTACCGTAGAACATCGCGAAGAACGACGTCGGTATTTAGGTGAAAGCTTCCCAAATCAGGCAGAGAACCACAGCAAAATCAAGATAGAACATTCAAAACATACCAGAACGGTAGCGAGGAAAATCCGATAACTTCTTGCTTGATTCCAAAGCGACCCAACAACTTACTTGGTCCGGAAATGAACCTTCGTCCAATTTTTCCACTTCGTACTTTTAGTAGGCATTGAAATATTGAGCCGTACGATTCCAAAATCGGGAAAATATCCGAAACTAAATCAAGACAAATAGATTATTCACATGTGACATTTCGGAACCCCAGCTCCCAAGGATGATGCCTGATTTCCACGCGCTGGGAATGCTGGATACTATTGTGACGTTTCAAGATGGCGCAGATTTGGTACCTACACTTTTCTCGATTCGTTCCGCCTAGACGAAGCGCTAAGCATGCTGGATACTATTGTGACGTTTGAAGATGGCGCAGATTTGGTACCGACACTTTTCTCGATTCGTTCCGCCTAGCCGACAAGATTAGGAAGCGTCTCCTTCGTCGACGCAATTATTGATGGAAGCAATAATTGTTCACAAATAAATGGATCTTTATTTATGCTAGGAATTCTTTCTTTTACCTCAGTATTACTTATACCCGTTCCCTCATTCGTTCTAAATATTTGTGTTATTTTTCCGCAAAACTTTTGACTCCAATAATTTCCTGTCGATTCTCGTTGTTAATGTTGTTAATTTTGATTAAATAAATGCTTACGTTTAATCCATTTTTAGGGGATGACGGGCTGACCTGTTTTTGCAAATGCCCCACCCTTGGAAGGAAAAAGTTATAAAATGCCTGACATATGCCCGGGGAGGGGATGGGCGGGCTTGGAATTGACGGAGCCATTATCAGTCGTTATAGAATCAATGAATGAGTTACCAGTAATCAGATACCTGTGTTATACGTAAAGGATTCTGGGATCGCCAGGGGCAAACATTGCAAGTCGCTAGAAGGAAATGTACGGTGTAAAGTTGTTTCTTCGTCAAAAACTTTGATTTTGGGAAGAGAATAATGCTTTTTCGCCGTTATTTTATCATAAATGGAGTTAAGCAAAGTTGATACGTGTAAAGTGTAAGTTTTTGCTTGAATAATGTGATAAAACTTATTCATTGAAATTAATTTTAGTATTTGTTCGTAGGTTTACGCTTTTGAAAAGCTAAACTAGTGAGCAGCACTTTTACGAACTTAAGTTTGTAAAGCTGATCTATTATCTCCTACGCATTTCGTCCGACTATCGCGGACTTCATCAGGGAGTTTTACAAGTAACAGTTGCATGCTTGCATTTATACCTAACGTAAACCATAGAATTTTTTTACAGATTTGCGTATAGAAAACAAGCTAAATGTTTTCGCAGGGCGTGACTAAGGTGTAACATATGTGTGACATATTTATTACATTACATATGCATGACATATTTATTTTGGGGGACCACAGATTCCTGATTGAACTATATCGTTCTTTTTTTAATAAGCACTGTTTTTCTAATAAGACTTTAGGAAAGATGTAGTAAATTTTATTAATAAACGGTTAAGGAAGTTGTTATTGGTGTTTTTGCGAGCTCGTTTATATCTTGTTGATTTCGTTTCGATAACGCACTTATCATTGGCTTTCCCGGGCCTGACCCCCGGGACACCCAGGGATTTGGGAGGGGATTAGTCGACTTTGGAGTATTAATTTCCCCGCGGGGTAGGGGCATTGTATTGTACGTCTTTGGTACGAACGCCAAACCCCCCGGGGCTATACCCGCGTGATTTGTCCGTAGTCAGATCAGCCCTGCAGTTTATCGTATGTTTGTTCATTTTTTGGCTGGTCAGGTCTCTCGCAGATCCTACGTATACCTTTAGCAGCATTATCGTTTGCGGTCCTTTGCAGATTTCACTTTGATTTGTCCGAAGCCGGTCAGCGGTATTCCACAATGACGTGGCCATTTTCGCTGCGATTTAGGCTGCGTTGGCATTCCATCACAACGTCGTCTTACTGTTTTGTGTCATCTGCTTGCGATTTCATCTTGAGGTCCTTGAGGACGGATTGTTTTGTAATAGTGACAAGAAATCAAGCCGCTATATGAAGCCAGCCCTCGGGTCAGCCCCTGGGAAAGCCAATGATAAGTGCAGAAATTGTAAGATAAGCTGGTATCGATAAATTCGATATTTGACGATAAAATCGATAAACTAATTTTATCGATTTTTATTGAATATCATCGATTGTCAATTTTATCAATTGACTATCCCAGGAATATAAGTTTTTTTTTTAAGTGTCGAGAACATAGCGATTTATACTGAGTATTTATTGTATTCTTTGTTGGTACAAGTCTTTCCGGCTTTGAGCGTATATTTTTTCTCCGAAGAAAATTACGGTTTGATTATGCAAGAGTATGAAAGAGAAGTCAAGATTTTGCTGACTGTAAACTGAATACGGTTATTTATTAGTCTTTGTGATGGAAATAGTTTTTTGTGAAGTCGCGACTCGATGCGGTTATTGTTTTTTCTAAGTATCGAAAACACAGCGATTTCATAGTATTTATTGCATTCTTAGTCAGTACAAGTCAGTCCCGACTCTGAGCGTATATTTCTTCTCCGGAGATTTCGTTTGCCATGATATAGCATGGACATTGGGTGTTGTTCTAGTTTGGAATACTGAATCATTGCCATTATATAGATTTAGCTACATGCTTCGATGTGCTGATGCTGAGAAAAAATTACGATTTGATTATGCAATAAGAGTTTTTAATTTGGCGGAATTCGTTCTATATTTGCGTTCGTTTATAAGTGAAATTGTGTTTTTGCCGTGAATTGAATGACAAGCCAAACATTTTAACAAGCCACTATTAGGGACTATTGATAAGACAAAGAAAAATACAATGTATTATTTGACTGGCAATCAATACGAAAAAACGTGTTTAGCGTATCAAGATAAGTAGTAACCGCTTAACACGAGAATTTAGTTTTATCGACTGAGTCGATAAGGTAAATTGACCACCGTAAAAAGATTCAAATCAGTAGCTGATGTTTCGAGCGCTAGCCCTTCGTTGGAGCGAATCAAGGAATTGTGGGTAGTGTGTGGTTTTATATAGTAAGCGGTGGAGCTACGTTATTGGTGGAAATTTGGTGACGTGAAAAACAAATGTAAATTAGTTGAATGAAAAGCGTTCGTTGATTCCGTGGGGTTTGAGAGTGCCGATTTGAAAGATGAGTTTTTGTTCTAAGTTTTTACGGCTTTAAGTTTGGTTTCTTGCGGCCTCTAAAATCAATCGTACCTTGTTTCCTATTAACGATATGGTTCTCAGAGCCCTTTGTTCCTTGGTGTTGCCGTCGTTGTTGCTAAAGCTCCCTAATGTATTGATGTTACCATAGCAAGGCAGCAATGATGTCTTTTTACATATCACTAATTTTCTGGACATCTGGCCTAATATACCTTTTTAAGACTGAAAAGTTAAAAAAGTACACTATGATAGCGTTCATGTTTGCTTAAAGCAAATTTGCGTATTTTGCAGGAGTCAGGATTCTCAACCATGACATCCAATTCAGATGAATATCAAGAAAATGGCGGATCTTATCCACCGTCAAGGAAATTACAAGTTCTTTTCCTAGCATCTGAATGGGGGTCCACTAAAGGAGGCCTATCGACTATAAACAGAGAGTTAGCCATTAATGTGGCGAAGTACGCTGAGGTAAATGTTGTTTATTTTGTCCCGCAATGCAGTGACGAGGACAGAAATGCAGCTCTTGGTCACAAAATTAATCTTGTTCAGGCAAAGAGGCGGCCAGGTATGGATGAACTTCAATGGCTTAGCGTCCTACCACAGAATCTGCTCATTGATGTAGTCATTGGACATGGAGTAAAGCTCGGTCCTCAAGCACAAATTATAAGCGAGCATCAAAACTGTAAATGGGTTCAAGTCGTGCATACAGCTCCAGAAGAACTTGCGATGCATAAGGATTACCCAAATCCACTTTTAAGCGGAGAAAAAAAGCATGAAACAGAGGTCGAACTTTGTAAAATGGCCGATTTTGTCGTGTCTATTGGACCAAAGTTAAACGAGGCTTTTCGTTCTTATCTCTGCTTGAAGGATGAAATTGTCTTTAATTTCACTCCTGGCATTTTTCGTGAATTTTCTGACATTCAACAGGTTTCTGATAGGACAGGAAAATTTCGTGTACTACTTTTTGGCCGTGGAGACGCTGAAGATTTTAACTTAAAGGGATTTGATATTGCAGCCAAAGCTGTCGAATTAAGCAACACTTATCTAATTTTTGTTGGTGCACCGAAGGAAAAGCTAGAGGAAGTAAAAAACCGTTTCCTCGAGTGTGACATCCATGCTAATAACCTAACAGTCAGAAGCTTTCTGCGAAATCGGGAAGATATGAAAGACCTGCTCCGCGAAGCGGATGTCGCCATCATGCCGTCAAGAACAGAAGGTTTTGGACTTACAGGGCTTGAAGCATTGTCGGCTGGTCTACCCATCCTTGTAAGTAAAAACTCAGGATTTGCAGAAGCTCTCAGTGGAGTGCTGTTTGGTTCATCTTTTGTGGTTGATTCAGACAGCCCCAAAGTATGGGCTGAAGCAATCAAGAAAGTCATGGATCAAAAGCGGAGCATTCGACTAGGGGAATCTGAAGCATTACGTGCTTCTTACGAAAAGGAATATAGCTGGGAGAAACAAAGTCAAGAACTTATCGCAAAGATGATCAGCATGGTTCGTGGTATGTATTTTCATTCCAAAACCAAGAAGTAGTTTTTATTGTTTAATTTAGGCAAATGGGCTTACATTACCTGTCAAGCAAATAAACCAATAACATTTTAAGAGGAAAGCCCCATAATCCACGGATCATAAAATCCAAACCATTGTTTGTTGGATCGAAAACTAAGAAACGAAGAAACCGGAAAACACCCTCGGAACAAGGCGGATCAGGGAAACCAAGAAAAATCTCAACTCACTTAGTCTTGGAAATCAATTCCAAAGAATCGAATCAGAGACACGTTCAGATTATAGGCGAATGTCAATTCTTTCCAAGTGCCTAACCCTGCTTCTCTAATCGTATTTTTTGGCATTTCTTCTGTAGACTGCAGTGGCGAAACAGAGCAAAGAGCTTCTCATCAAACTGGCATCTCAACTGAACATCAACCAGGTACCTTCTGGGCAATCTTAGTTTGAGAAAAATCTTTCTTGGAATTGATTGAAGCAGTAACACTTCCGACATTGCGATAATTGGACGCAACGCTCTGTTCATTTTTCATTTGAGCTAATGAAAAATTAAGCCAAATGGCGAGCTGGTCAATGGCGAGTTCGTTCGGCACATACCCGACGTCACGGTGAACAAATGGAATATAGAAGATGCGCGAACGAGTGAAATATTTTTCAACACGAGAACAATGAAATCAAACCATTTCACTTTAATATTTTTTTGTAGTCCTGAAGTAGAACAACGTGTAAGAACTAAAAACATGTTATTCTCACGTGTGAAGCCGATAACATGTTATTCTCACGTGTGAAGATATGATGTTTACGCGCGAAAGCTCACCTGGTATTTCATTGGTGTTTATATAATAAAAATAAATCTCTTGTAGGACCAGTCATATATCACTCAAATGTTTCATCAGCATTTCACATTTGACTTTTTCAGCCTTTATTTTGACTCATTAGCCAATAATGATTTGCTTCCATCACTTTATAATTAGGTGATTGTTTCTTCCATTTTCAAGATAACAACCTGTTCATTACCATAAAAACACAATATATATTAGCTGGGACACTGTAACAGCTCTTCTCAAAATTTTGAGTTATTAATGTATCCATGGCTTCCTCGATACCTTAAGGACCTTAAGTCCATGCAACAAGAAACTAATTAATCCAGGACTAAAAGTGCTATAACTTACTAACACTTGCCATGTTTTTTTACAGGTACCTTACCTGTAGTAGTTCGATTCGACAGTGTCACCTTTCAAAACGGACTGAGGGGAGATTCTAAACAGGTTATGAATGAGATGAGCAAACACTTCTTTAACACAAAGGCAGCTGACATACCGCCTAAAGAACTTCCTCGATGCCTCCATTACTATTTGGAAGGAGTACTTGACTTAATAGAGAAACGGACAGAGGAGGGTAGTTTAATAATAACAGTCGAGTGCAGAACGCTGGAAATACTCGAGCGTCTGTGGGATGATTACCGTTCTGGTCACTTGAATGCAGTAGTTGAGGATTGTCTTTTAACTGATGATATCAAAATGAGATTTCAAGTGGAGTCTGTTAAGTTAACGACTACTATTTTAGAGGAAGATTATCTGGCATGCAAACTTTTTCTAACAAGTGTTTCAGGTGAGTTTTTGTTTGTGTATGTTAAGTTTCTTTTTAATTTTTATAATTCATATTACATTTATTATTTTACAAATACCCATAACTAATTTGATCTGTGTTGAAGTTATGTTCACTTTCTGCACATTTGGCCATGGGGGTGTACCGAGTACAATGCAAGTTCTGACTCGTACTCAGTCGCTTTTTCATGCTGAAACCAGGCCAGGGGCGATTGGATGCTTGTAAAAAGGCTTTTTCCGATTGGTCAGTAATTCTTAGCAACTTTTGAGTATTTTTTTGACGAACGAAGAACGTCGAGCAAATTTTGCCTCGCGGAGCAACTTTTGAGCAAGAAATGGACTGTCTTATCCTTTGCCCATGGGAGTTATTCAACACACTGTTTCTCTTGAAATAATGTATAGCCGGGGCTATTATTACTTTCTTTTGCCCTAAAAGGAGGCGATTATTCGACGTGTGATTAAAAATTTGTTATAATTCGATAGTTTAATAATCTATAGTACATGTTTTTGCACAAAAATGTTAAAAAGCGTTACAAAAAATAATACAAAGAAAGTGTAGTAATAAATATTACATAATAAAAAAAAATCGGGGTATAAGAAAGTAACTGTTTTTGAAATCCAAAAGTAAGGTTTGGAATAAAATGCTAAGTACTTTTTTATGTGAAGTATACGGAAATGGTTTCATTTGAACGTTTTTTACGTCAGTAGAGAGGTTAAATTGGTTTAAACTTCCGATATCAGTAAGTAAAAAGACAATGTGTTCAAGTCTCTTGTAAGAAAATCTACTTTCAAAGCAACACTGACAATGAGGGAAACTGTTTGAGAGATACTTTGTTAACATAGGGGTAACCTCAGGATCTATTTATTACTTTTATATTTGAATAGAGTATTATTATTTATATATTTATTTATTTATTTTATAGCTTAGGAGTGCCTCAAACTGAGGTGAATGTAGAGTTTGAATTGTAGAATGGGGATGAAAGTCAGATCAATATTGTTTAACATTTTTTCTGGGTGTAGGTGGCCTGCATTTTGAAAAGGCGCCGGATAAAGATGGAGAATAATTTTATTTAAATATTTTTCAAGAGTTGTCTACCAAATTTACACGCGATTTAAATTTACACGAAATATACAAACCAACGGATTTTTATCGTTTGCGACACTATCTATCAAAAGAATACATCTACTCACTGTATGTATAGAGGATCCAGGTAAGGGGGTTGCAACCCCCCTTTGAGCAGCATTTTTTTTTTATTTGTTTGACTCTTCATGTCTCTCCCTTGAGGTTATAAAATTGTTTTATACGTAGCTTTTTCACTTCCACCAATTGACTGATTGTCAAGTAAGGAAAAGATAAACGCTTTTCGAGTCTCAGGAATGATGGAAGTGGCATTTTAGAAGGTTCAATTGGAAACATTTTCCGGGGGAGGGACCTGACCCCCCAAAGAGGTATACAACCTTTTGTATTCCCATCAAATAGGTGACGTTTTTTTATGGGAATACAAAAGGTATATATATAAAATATATTTCTCAAATAGCTATGTTTTTGAAAATCAGTGTATATATATATATATATATATATATATATATATATATATATATATATATATATATATACGTAGACTTGTGAATGGCCTCGCAAACAATGCTCACCTGAAATCTTTAATTGGAGGATCACTTGAGCGATCGTGGAGACTTGAAATTTGTCGTATAAACTTGATTTGTAAAGGTCAAGAAACCAACTCCAATTTAAATTAACGTTTTAATTAGCTCGACGTTTCGGCCGTCTCGGCCTTCCTCAGGAGCGTTATGATGATTTTACAGGTAATTCAACATAAAAGCTTCATGTAACGGAAAATAACGACTAACGTCTGTGTGACGAAAAGGTAAAACATAATTCTATTGGCCAAAACAAGGTTTTGCAACATTTAAACTAACTATTAACTATGTGTCACCGGAAAAAGCGAGTGACTTATATGACAAAACGGTAAAAGAAAATTCTAGAACTAATCCGCGCTTATTAAGTTAAATTGTTTATCGCAGGTTTTAATCTTCTTATCCAGTAGCCCTCTCTTGCTCGTCGCATCTCCACGGCTTGACTTCTCACTTTCTCGAGTACAGTCAATTTAAAATGCTGCAATCCACATATATATATATATATATATGACATATATGTCATATATATATATGTCATGTTTTACCGAAAAGGTAAAACATAATTCTATTGGCCAAAACAAGGTTTTGCAACATTTAAACTAACTATTAACTATGTGTCACCGGAAAAAGCGAGTGACTTATATGACAAAACGGTAAAAGAAAATTCTAGAACTAATCCGCGCTTATTAAGTTAAATTGTTTATCGCAGGTTTTAATCTTCTTATCCAGTAGCCCTCTCTTGCTCGTCGCATCTCCACGGCTTGACTTCTCACTTTCTCGAGTACAGTCAATTTAAAATGCTGCAATCCACATATATATATATATATATATATATATATATATATAGAATTTTCACTTGTAAAACAATAAGCTCCGACTCCAGTCAAGACTTTTGACAGATTTATTCTCAACGTTTCGGCCTCACGGCCGAATATATATATATATATATATATATATATATATATATATATATATATATATATATATATATATATATATAGACGGTTTTGAAGGTGCTGCCTGAGCCAACGAAAGATGTCATACCACATAATGGATTCACAGTCCGGATTCGGTGGATATAATAAAAAACTAGTTAAAAAGACCGAAAATGGACAACTTTTGGTATAAAAAAATGTAAAAATTTAGTTAAAAAACGTTTCGGTCTCTCGACCTTCATCAGTTGTACAGCCGGACAGTTACACATGAGACTTAAATACGGTTACAACAATGACTTAACATTAAACTACTGATAAATTACGTAACAAAAATAATAAAAGCAAAAATACAACAGTAATACAATAATAGAAGTGATAACGAAACTAGACTAAAGGAAAACCACAAATATACTAATGAGCTACGGTAACATAACAATAGAAGGTATAATTACTAAGAAAGACAATCAAAAATAGATGTAAAAAGTTATGCAATTGCCCTAACGTAATACGTTTCCCATTCAGGGCTTTGAATAATCATACCATGAGTAGTTAAGGACTTGGCGGTACCAGATCAGTTTTGCAAAACTGATCTGATACCATGCCAAGTCTTAACTACTTCCCATCTGTTGGATTAAAAAGTATAGAAAAATCAAATGAAACTATATGTTAATAAAAACAAATGGTGCGTTTATTTCATTGCGTGACACAATTCTCGGAAACACAGGATGTAATACCCAGAAACAGAGAACGGGGAATCCCCCGCTTACAAGTCTGAACATGTTTTGATAAAAAGGAAATGAGTCATCACTAATAGTTATTGTTTCAGATCACGAGACGGTCGTGTGATATTTTTAACCAATCAGAGGCTTCACACTTTGATTCACAATTGTGAACTTTTTCAGTGAAAAAGTTCACAATTGTGAAGTTGCTTGTGAAGTTAAGATGCCTTACTCTCTAAAACAGCTCGATCAGCGATATGAGCGACTGACTCATGATCTGAAACAATAGCTATTAATGATGACTCATTTCCTGTTATTAAAACATGTTCGCTATTTTTGTTTTCTGGGAATTTAGACACGCACCGCTTATAGCTATTGTTTTAAAAATATAATCTCATATAATAGTATAGAATGAATTGTAATTTGGAAATTCATGATGAATTTGAGAATATGGGAGAGTTGACCTGTCCCTTTTGTGACCAACGATTAGCAGATGTTGGTAGAAATACGGAAGTTGTTGAATCATGTTGTGATAAAAAAAGATATGTTTAATGACAATGGAATGAATGTTTGTCTAAATTGCGGTACCGTTTATGGTTATGATTTGGTTAGTCCATATGTTGACTTTCATGAGAATATGTATAGAATAAGGAGGAAGAGTGTGTATGTAAGAAAATATCATATCGAAAATACCATAAATAAATATAATAAAGAAATTCAATTGAGTTTTCAAGACCGTAACAAAATATATAAGATATTTGCATTAATAAACAACGTGTTACCAGAAGTTAATAAGAACCGTAAACGGATGATTAGTATTAAATATGTTTTGCTGCGGATATTTAAAATCTTGGGAATGGAATATGAATTTATACCACTTTCAAAATCAAAGAAGACATTAAAATTTTATGAGACTTGGTGGGACAACATATATGAATTAATAAAGGATGATGCTGCTAAAATTAGTCATACGTCATGCAAAGGGGGTTTTCCCTATGAATGAGTTATTGAATAAAGTTTGTTAGTAAAGTTTATCGTAAAATTTACTATAAAAGTTTACTCGGAAGTGAATTTTTTATCATACTGTTTCTCGAATTTATCGGCAAGAGGACAAATATCGATGATTATTTCGTCTAACTGTCTCATTTCATTGATGAATATATTGTGGTTGAATTGATTTCCTCTAAGACAAGACCGTAAAAAAACTAATACTTTTTCATATGTCGTATAATCAAATTCAGACATTTCGATTTTCTTTTTATAATTCTTGATTTCACTTACTGTTTTTAGCACTAAACCAGCTCCAGAAATAGAAGCTAGTATAGCAGGATTTAATGTGATACTACCAGTTACAGTACCAATAACTATTAAGCCTGTTGAAGTTACATTAATAGCTAAATTCAATCTCTTGAAATATTTGAAAGCATTCTTATAGCACCAAAATCGTTTATGATAAAATTTATACAATGCTTTGATTTCAGATAATTTTTCTTGGCTGATGTTTTTATCAATATGATTGAAATTGAATATATCTGTTTTAGTCATTATATTATATATTTGGATAATTATATTTTAGGATTTGAAAGAAGACAATATAATACACCACTTATTTGGCCCATTATTGGAGATCTTTTTATTTTCTTCGGCATTGAAAGGCAGCAATATGTGTATCCAGGCCCCTTTTCATAGTCATTGTAAAATCTTCCAAATGCATCATGAAAAATAGCATGTTTAATTAAAAATTGGTATTTGGTATTTAGAGTACAAGAACCAGGTCCTATTAATCCAATGTCAGAGTGTTTTTCTAATATTTGGTTAAATGATATTGGCTTATTCAAATAGTTAACGTACAAAAATTGATATATTAAAGCCGATTTTAATATTTCATCTTTAGTATTAGGATGTAGGTTTTTTTGGGTTGTGAAAAATTTATTACAAAAATTAATTGACTGTGCAAGAATTGACATTTATATATATCAATATATTAGATAATTATATATTAAAACTCTTCAAAAAGTACACTGATATGGCAATTATAAGGTGCGTATGTAATATGATCAATTGATAATAATTTGATTTGTACAGTTGTACCTTCATTGAAATTGATAATTGATGTTGATATATTGAAAGTGTATAAAATTTTATTTGATGTTTTTTCCCAATTCTGCGGAGCGAACGAAGTGTTACCGATTAATATAACCATTTTTTTGTATCCTTCAGGCGGTTTATCGTCCAATATCATCAACCATAATTTTACTAATTTCAAATTAAGTAATGCAATAAATGATGATGAACCGTTGAATATGATATTATTACTGTTCTTATTTTTCGTATAATTTCCTGAAAATATGAATTTATTTTTCGGTTTTGGTAAACCAATAAGTTTTCTACCATTCATATCCAAATCTACTTCCATTTTCATAAGACCATTTTTAATAAAATATACATTGTCGTATATATCAGTACTGACATCATTCTGGTAGCCTTCTACACCATAAACAACTAGATGACCAGTAGCTGGATTAGCGATCGTTCGGCCATGGAGATCGATGAATAAATAATTTGGAGGTACTTGAGTCCATCTATGTATTTGAACGATTGTCCTTGAATAATTTTGGAACAGCTTCGTTGTTTGTTTTTGAATATTCATCGTACTCGCTTGAGCTGTGACACTGATTGCACTCATTTGTATCGGGTAGAATTCAATGACGAGCGTATAATAACCTACAGGTACCGGATGCAGATTAAAACTAATTCTTGATCGGTATAGGCCACTGTTGTCAACCTTTAGGGTGAACTCATAGGCTTTTTTATTCAGTTTATGTAGGGATTGTTGAAAATCAACGATTCCAGTTACAGTGATATTTGATTCGCTACTGCTTTCATTAATGTCCAGCATTAAATACCTGAATACATCCTCTTGTTGGTTTCCTGTAATATATGTATGACTGATTTTCTCCTCCAGATCTTGTTTTAACTTAACAACTTCAGTATTGTAATCCGATTTGTCGAGTTTTTTCGTTTGTATGTCGTTGATTGAGGCTTCATTTTGTGTTATTCTTAGGTTATTTCCGCTTGTTTTAGCGTCAACATATGTTTTGTCTGCTTTTAGATTAGTTAAATTATCCACATACCCTTTATTCACAGCATGATCAACTGCTGTTGGATCTTTTATATTGAAAATTGTATTATTATTCATATCCAAACCAGTCTCCATTGGCAACATCTCTTTACGACTGACAAAAATGTTTTTTACATCATTATAACTAACAAGATTGTTGTAATTTGCAGCTAAATCCAAGTATGTCTGTTGTTTCGACTCAACAATATTAAAAAGTTCTTTCAAATCAATGTTTTTAGTAACTTCATGAGTGTGATCAGGAACATCGGGATGATATTTTTTGAGAGTTATCATATTCACAGCACTGAGATCATTGTTTTCATCCGTATCCATATTTGTGATCAGTTTTCGATCCATATTAATTTCTCCAGGTAGAATTAATTTATTTCCTCTTAAATCAAGATCTCCCGTCATGTGATTTTCGCCATTCAACAATAATACTTCATATTTACCTGGTTTAGTTAGTAATCCAACATCTAACTGATGCTTGGTAATTGCATCTCTGTCATTACCCCCTTCCTTTAGATTGACAAGTTTTTTATTCTGCATATCATAGTTATTGTTTGGATCCAACTTGAGTCCACTACTTGCTTGAATTTTTTGGCTAATGATTCTAATATATTCAGAAATGTCAATATTTGTGAATTTCTTAAGGTTATTAAATATGCCCATCTATATTATGATATTACATTAGATTACTTCATCAAAATTCTTCTTCACACTTTTATTTTCTTTGTCCACAAACAGAAATTCATAGGGCCCTAATTTATTGAACAAACCAGGGTCTATTAAGTTTTCTTTGGCAATGAGATTCAAATGGTTTTTGGTAGTAGGAGGGTACAACATCATATGACTGCAGTTTAATCTAAGTTTCTGCGGAATATCATAGTAACTCTGGCTTAAATAAATTGGGCTTATCTTATGGTGGCGTCCATCTGTGAAGTTGTTGGCAATTTTATTTTGTATTTTATCAGGTGCATTAATTAGATCATCAAAAATGACAATTTTACGGTTGTTGTTGGGATATTCTGAAGTGTCTTTAATATCATCAGATGATCCAATTTCTAATACAGGATAACCAACCTTATCAGATATTTTATTCATCAATGTTTGTAGATCTTGTATTTTTTCCTGATGATGATTTGGTGTGTATAAATATATCTTATCATAATACATCAGTGGTGATCTTAACATATGCATAAGAGCATTTGTCTTTCCACATCGACTTTGTCCTGTAATAATCATTCTAAAATCTTCGTCTAAAAAATTGTTTAATCTTTTTTTTAATTCATCATTTCTATTTGTATCGTAATTCGGAATTTTCATTATATAAAATATGTTAGATAATAAATATAAGTGTTGTTTTTACACATATTTATAAATATAAGTGTTGTTTTTACACATATTTTTAAAGATAAGTGTCATTTCGACAGATAAATTATGTAACATATTTTATATAATGAATATTGACAGCATTAAAAAATATGCTGATTCAGAATATGATAGCTATAAAATTGTCAAAGCAGTTACTGAATCAAAAAATGAAATAAAAAATAAGGAAGGAGGGCGTGATATTGTAATGAGTGATTATTTTAAGACATTACGAGAGCCATTGATTGAAAAACAGAAAAAAACAGATGAGAAACAGGATCAACTAATTGAACAACTACGGGGAAATCAATTAGCTTTAACAAAGGGATTTCAGGATATAATTGAATCGAATAAAGACATAATAACATTACAACATGAGCTACCCCAAATAGATTACCAACCAGAACAAAAATCAAGAAAAGATCCAACATATTTTAATATTGATAACCGATTTAATAAAGATGATAAAATTATTTTAAACAAAAACAATTTGACAATGCCCTCACAATTATTATCATTGTCTCCCCAAAAATTATTGGAAGAAAAGAAAAAATCTGCCCAATTAGCAATGGTCTTGGGCGGAAATAAAAAGGGCAAGAGTAAAGAAGTTAAGGCGGAATATACTAATGAAATAGGCGTTCTTCGAAAATATAGGGATACGATCTCAGACGTATTAAAGTCGTTTGAGTATAGACAAAAAGGTGAGGGTATTCGAATATATAAACAACCAAAAAGAAATGCTTTCAAAATAAATGGTAATCAATATGGTGGCCTTCTTATTGATGTCTCAAAATTGATGAATGAAATGAAGCTGAATGCATATCATGGTGGTAAATTGGTTTATGAAGCTGATGCTGATAAATCACTCATAAATATGCTAACTAAAAGATATAATCCCAAAACAAACTACAGTCTGAATGCTGTAAAGATTTTTAACGATCTTAATATGCTCAGTAATATTGGACCACACAAATCATCTGGTAAGTCCAGAATGATTGGATCAAGTGTTATGTATTATCAAGATCCAAAGCAATTGGCTGATCGCATGAAAATAATAATTGGTTCAATGGTAGCTGGAAACAATAGTCCAGTGTTGCGAAATGACTTATCACAAATCAATGATGAATTAATGAAAATAGGGGCTATTGACAGAACAATGCATGAGAAATTATACAATAAATATATAAGCATATAATATAATGGATGTAAATAGAGTTTTAGTTTTCAAATCAATAGATGCTAAAAAAACAAAACCAAAATAATAAACCAGGTAATTTCACTATAAAGTTCATTCCTGAATTAATTTTAGATGACAACAAACAATACTATATGGCATTAGATCATCTCAGTATGACTGCAAGTTGGCATAACATACGACCAGAATATTATAACAACCAATTAAAGATCTCAAAAAACAAAGGCACTTCTTGGCAAACAATAACATTCCCACCAGGTATTTATGACTATGATGATATAAATCAATATATTCACAATGAAATTGGAAAACTCATGCAAAAGGAGACTTATGGAATTGATATATTATTTGACCTTACAACATATAAGGTTTTCATAATGTTGGATGAAAACTATTGGATTGATTTCAAGAATAGCGGAAACTTTGCAGATTTACTGGGTTTCGATAAAACAGGGATATTGAAAGTGAGTTCTTATGGACCCCAATTTCCTAATATCAGCAACAGTATTGATAACTTATACATAAGAACTTCTCTACTAAGTAATTCAATCGTTTCAGGAAGGTTATCAGACGTGCTTTTTACCTTCTCAACGAATACAAAAACAAGATCTCTACCATTTGAAATACAACCAATGAATTATCTTTGATATAAAATAAATACAAAAGTACTATCTGAAGTTACTTTTTATATCACAGACGACGAAAACAGGGAGGTTGACTTAAATGGAATTGATATATCTTTAACCGTTGTGATAAAAGAAGCTTAATTTATATACACTCACTATATAGATGGAACGAAGAGAAAGAGATCCAGATACTGGAGATTACATTATTCAAGGTGAAGGAATATTTGATGTTTTCAAAAATGTTGGAAGTAAGATAGCTTCAAAACTTGCAAGCAAAACAGCTAAACAACTTGCTAAAAAGGGTGCTGAAAAGTTGATAGAAAAGGGGTCGGAAAAAATAGGTGAAAAAACAGGTCAGCTTATTGGTGACAAAATTTACAATAAATTTAGCGATAAAACAAACGAGCCAAAAATAACGAATGAAACAAAAGGTGATGAAATAATCAAACTTTTACAAAAAGAAAATGAGCAACAGGCTCAAGATACTGACAAATATCAATATATTAAAGATGTTTATAATGATTTACTATTATAATGATTTTTTATCTAAACTAATAATATATATGAACGGAAATTTTCGAAGTCCAGAATTTGTTAAAAGATATGAATATGCATATTATGATTTACAAACACCTTTGAATGCTAATATTGGGGCAAATAATCGACAAACAAAAGATAATTACATGTTTGTAATAGATAATAGCTCAGAGGCTAACCCAATAGACTGGTATAATGCATATATTGAAGTCAATTTCAAGCTTCTTCAGTTAGATCAAGATCAAGATGGAGCTGGTATCGGCGCCGGAGTGGGAAATGGAAATTTATTTTGTACAACAACAAACGGTAACACCTTCATCAGAGAAATACAAGTTGAATGTAATGGTATAAGTGTATATAACAACACAAAAGCCAATGAATCATCGAATGTTCTATCACTTTTAAAATACACTAAAGAATATGCCAATACAGTTGCTAAAGACAATTTCTTTTATTTAGATACTTCGACTGGAACATCTGAACCAAGAACAGCTCAAGCATTGTACAACCAAAGGTTTCGCGACGCGAAAAATTCTTACAGACGCAGGCAGTGAGAACAAAATATCTATCCCATTGAATATATATTCGTATTTTGCTGCATTCAAAAAGAATCTTCATCCAAATATAAAAATGAACATTTTAATCCGATTGGAAAATGATAACAATATTATATTTCGTAGCAATGCTGCTCCTGATTCAAAAGTTTTGATGACTAAATTCAGATTATGGTGCCCTAAACTTATTTTCAATGGTAGTGGTATGCGTCAATATCTGGAAAACTATCTGAAACCAAAAACTTGGATATACTTGAGAGAGCATTATGAAATAAATCAAACTGCGGCTGTGAGTTCATTTTTCAGAATTAGTACAGGTATAAGAAGACCAAGACATGTTTTTCTATGGGTGAATCCAACAGCTTCATATAATAATCAAGAAGCTAATATATTTACATTCAAGACATTCAGTATAGGTGCAAATAACAGAGTTTTCAGTAAAGCTCAGCTTGAAATGAATAATAGCATATATTATCCTCAACTTGAATTGTCAGCTAATGAAGAGAGTAGATTATACAGAACACTTATGAGCTATAGTTCTGCTTACAATGACTTTCTTAGTGGGTCATTAATTGATAGAAGTAATTTCAGAAATTTGTTTGAAATGATTTATTTCGACCTAAGAAATCAAGAGGAAGACACAAAAGATTCTGTTGTATCATTAACTTTCCGATATGAACTCAACGGAGCAAATGCAACTAACTATACTTTGAATGCTCTTGTTCTTCATGAAAAAGAGATCGAATTATACACAAGCAGTGGTAAACTACTTATTAAAGCATAAATTAATTATGTTGTTACAATATTTATAGTTTTTCAATTAAACATGTTTTGTAATTATCAAAATTATATAACATATATTATATACAAAATATGACAACTTATTATGAATATGGTGTGAAATTATCTCAAGGACAAAAACAAAAATTAGCAAAAGCATATGAAACAAATTCACCAATAACAATTCGATTAGCTAAAAATGAGTTGATGGGAAGCGATGGACTGAATTTAACTAAAACACAGATAAATAAAATCAAAAAAGCGATAAAAAATGAAGTTGGTGTAGATATCAAGATTTCAAAAACACAGATTAGAAAATCAGTTAAATATGGCGGTTCTTTATGGTCTAGTTTAATTTCACTTGGGACAAAAATGCTTCCAATGGCCACCAAATTAGCATCAAAAGCGGTACCAGCTTTAGCTACTGGGGCTTTATCTGCTCTCGGATCTTTGGGAATAGATAAAATTTTTGGAAAAGGTATTCAATCTGGTGGTTTCTTAATACCAGATTCAAAAATACAGCAATTGATTAAGTATAAACACCTTTTAACTAAAAAACAAAAACAAGACATTTTAGCTGCTATTCAAAATGGAGGACAAGTATTCATTCAACCATCATAAAAGCAAAGAGGTGGTTTTTTGGGGACGCTCCTAGCATCTATTGGTATTCCAATGTTGTTGAATGCATTAACAGGAAAGGGTTTAAGTGTACCAAAAAAGAAAGCATCTGGATTAACAGTTTCACCTAAACCTGGAATGATGATGCCTTATTATCCACCACCATTTTATGGAAACTGGCCCTCAAATACTATAGGTATGGGAGCAAAAAAAAAAGTCAAAACAAAAACAAAAAAGGGAGAGGGCCTATTACTAGGCAAAAACAGTCCTTTTACAAAGTTAGGAATACCAATTCTAGGAGATATCCTGTAAAACCAAAGTTCAGAGATATTCCTCTTTCAAATATTGATTTATTAAAATGGATTAAATATTTAAAAATAACCAATTTTAATGGTATTTATTCGAGGGATAGTTTGGATCATATCCACAAAATAGGATCTTGTATCATTAATCTTGATGATAAAATAGGTCCTGGTACACATTGGGTAGCACATTATAATAATATGAATGATAAGACTATATATTACTTTGATAGTTTTTCGTTACCTTCACCACAGAACTTGGTTGATTATGCTAAAAAATTGAAATTGAAGTATATATACAATTATGGTTATCCTATCCAGGATATCAAATCAGTTAGATGTGGATATTATTGTTTATATTTTTTGGATAACATTTATAAAAAATCATTTTATGATTGTATAAAAGTATTCAAATTAAATAACCAACAGTATAATGAACGATTTATTGAAAACTATTTCAAAAATATCTAATTATATTATATAAATGGTAAAAAGTTATTGTGTAAAACAGAAGAAGCAAACAGAATCTGTACCAGGTACTGAAAAATATGTTAAAACTAAAAATAATCGTCTTATGTTAAAATCTCAATGTAGTGAATGTGGGGCTACTAAGACACGTTTTGTATCCAATAAAAAAAAATTAAACTAAATAGCCAGTCAGAGATGGCTGGCGGATTTTTAGATATAGAAGGTAGTCACAGTCTTGGTGAAATTGCTCTTAAATCTGGTATAAAAGGTCTCTATAATTTAGGCAGAATCGGAGCATCAAAAGCTATTAAATCTAATTTTGTAAAACGAAAGATTAAAGGAATGGCTGATAAATATTTGGATCAAGCGCTTGACAGTTTAACTTCAGACATTAGTAAGAAACTAGATCCATTAAATAAAGGTAGTGGAATTGACATTCATAAAATGATTGGTATGTTACCTAAGCCAAAAGGGGGATGGACACCAGGTAGTTACAAATACATGGGCCCATATAACCCATTAGATGAACAGTTAGAATATGATAAGGATACTGGTGAGGTAACAAAATGGTATGTTCAACCTTACAATAAAGTGGATGAAATATCAGCTCATCACGATATTTGCTACGATATGGGTAGAAACAAGGGAGATTGTGATAAGAAAATGGTTAAATCATTAGACGAAATACCTTACGGTGAGATGCCTAAATGGGGTCAGACTGCTAGATTCTTAATTAATACCAAACAAAAACTAGGTCTCGGTATTAAACAAAAAAGGAAGCCAAAAAACGGAAAGCGGCGTTGAGTAAAAATGATTGGGCTCAACAATTAGCCGATGAATTACATAAGCCAATCAAACGAAAATTTAAAACAAGAAGAGTTATTGTTAATGGAATAGATGATATTTGGAGCGCTGACCTTGTAGAAATGCAGAAGTTTTCAAAATGGAATAAAGGATATAGATATTTATTAAATATCATTGATGTGTTTTCGAAATTTGCTTGGAGCATTCCCATTAAAAATAAAACAGGTATTACAATCACTGAATCATTTGATGATGTTATTAAAAAATCCAAACGGAAACCTAAATTTATTTGGGTAGACCAAGGATCTGAATTCTATAATAAAACTTTCAAAGACTGGCTAAAGAAAAATAATATTGAGATGTATTCTACTTTCAATGAAGGTAAAGCTGTTGTTATTGAGAGATTTAACAGAACATTAAAATCTAAAATGTGGAAACAATTTACAGCTCAAAATACAACACAATATTTAGACATGTTACCAAAACTATTAAATGAATACAACAGTACAAAGCATTCAAGCATTGAAATGAAACCTATTGAAGCATCTATGAAAAAGAATGAAGGAACTGTTTATTTCAATCTATATGATATGGAACTATTATCATATAAACCAAAATTTAAAGTTGGTGATAAGGTTAGAATTTCAAAGTATAAACGGAATGTGTTCGACAAGGGTTATACACCAAACTGGACTGAAGAAGTGTTTACAGTCGATAAGATACAATACACTAATCCTATAACTTACAAATTAAAAGATCTCAACGATGAAGACATACAAGGGAGTTTTTATGAACCTGAACTATTAAAAGCCAAGCAGGATATTTTCCGTATTGATAAAGTAATTCGGAGGGATTATAAAAAGAAACAAGCTTTGGTGAAGTGGAAAGGATATAGTGATGATTTTAACAGCTGGATACCGTTAAAAGATGTCAAAAATATATAATGTTTATATATATCATGAGCGGCATTGAGAAATATATCAAAAAAATAAATTTTCAAATTCAGGAATGTGAAGATGAAATAGACAATCTTCATGATAAAATATATGATAATGAGCGTAGATTGGATCTGTTACAATATAAAAAGAAATTATTGAAACTTTATCATAAAAAAATACATGAAATTGATGAAGATATAACATTGAAAGAGTTATTGAATATTATCTGCAATGAGATAGAAAACAATAGATACGATGATGAATGTAATGTGTTGAAACAAACCAAAGTTGATAATATTAAATATCTCAAACAAGAAAATAGTATATCTAGCACAACAAAAACAAGCAGCAACGCGGATTTGGAAAGATGTAGAAATATTCATCTGATCCAGGGCACATGGGTTTAAAAAATACAATCAGTAACATTAGAACACTAATCAGGGATTTAAAGGGATATACAAAATTGTTTTAAAGAGATGTTACTATTTACAAGTATCCCAGAAATTTCTGAGATATTTATATCTTTGCATTCGCTATTCATTGGTAGCCAAAAATATTAATGTTTCTGGCTATATTTAAACGCATCAATGCAAACTATTTAAAAGAATATCTATAGTATTATATAGAAATGGAAAAAGAAGTAATAAAAAGAGGTAGAGGACGACCGCCTATATACCACACCCAAGAAGCCAAAAAAGAAGCTATTAAAAGATCCAAAACTCGTTATATGTTAAATAAAGAGTGGTATTGTCGTGTATGCAATAACAATATCAACTACTCGCTTGCTGGAAAATTCTGTCATTTGAAAACAAATAAACATATGGATAATATTAATAGGAGAATCCATAATTTGATCATTGAAACACACCATGAAAACTAAGAAACATATAGTTTAATGGATCCATGATTGGATCACTTAAATTCTCAACCATACTTAAACGCACCAACTGAATACATATAAAGAATTATCTATACTATAGTATATAAAATGAACAAGATCGATCTTGAGAAACTTAGTAAATCAGAACTAATCAAATTGCTTTTAAAGCAACAGAAGAAAAAGCCTGAAATTATCATCGTAGATGATACCAAACCAGTTCCAACACCAAGGAGGCCTATTCCAACACCTCGCAAGAGTGTAAAACCAAACCAATCACCAAGACAAACAGTAAAAGAATTGGTTGACTATTTTGAGAGGAAAAGATTACCACCCCCACCTTCTGAATGGTTAGAAGAAATAGAACAATTAAAAAAGACACCAATTCCTACACCAAGGACTAAAAAAACAGTTAAACCTGTACCAGCTCCAAGGACTAAGATAGAGCAAACAAACAAAGCTCTAAAAGGTTATACTAAATCCTTCGAAATTACATTAAAGAATAATAAAGACCCTTTAACACAATTACAACAAACAAGAAAAGGTATTGAAAACCATTTTAAAACCCTACTAAGTGATACAAAAGGAATTAAATTTGTTGAAACACTAAAGGTCACATTTGAGAAACTAGCTGGTGATGAAATAGTGCCTAAGACTGCATATTTTAACAGTGTGGCTCAGACGATTATTAACCACATAGAAATCGCTGAAGCGTTACAATTGTCTAAACAACAGATATTAAATAGTGTAGCTCAATGGATTTCTGAGGGTTCTGGATGGACAATAAGATCTATTGACAACCACTATATTAATATTGTTAAATACGAACCATTAAAGGGATCATCTTACATTCAATTACCTTCAGAACTAAGAAATAGTGCTAAGGGATTGATAAACATGAAAAATAAAGACAATGAGTGTTTTAGATGGTGTCATATAAGGTACTTGAACCCTCAAGACAAATATCCACAGAGAATCAAAAAAGTCGACAAAGATTTTATTGAAAAATTAGATTACTCTGGAATTCAATTCCCAGTGACTGTCAAACTGTATAATAAAATAGAAAAACAAAATGAAATCAATATCAATGTATTCGGTTATGAGGAAAAGCAACCATATCCTATCTATGTATCCAAAGAAAAGTACGAAGATCATATGAACTTGTTATTGATCACAGAAAACGAAAACAAACATTATGTATTAATAAAAGACTTCAATAAATTCATGTACAATCAGACGAAACACGAACACAGAAAACATTTTTGCATGCATTGTCTACAATGCTTCAGTTCTGAAACAATCCTTAATAATCATAAAGAAAACTGTATTGTAATTAATGGTAAACAAGCTGTAAAAATGCCTGAAAAAGATAATAACATATTAAAATTTAACAATTATCATAAACAGTTAGCTGTTCCATTTGTAATCTATGCTGATTTTGAGGCTATTACAGAAAAAGTACAAGGATGTCAACCAAACAATGATAAATCATATACTGAATCATATCAAAAACATAAAGACTGTGGATATGGATACAAAGTTGTCTGTTGCTATGATGATAAATACAGTAAACCAGTTCAGGTCTATAGAGGCGAAAGAGCTGTATACAAATTCATGGAAGCTATGCTGGAGGAAGTTAAATATTGTAAGAAGGTTATGAAAAAAGAATTCAATAAACCATTAAGAATGACCAAAGACGATGAAGAAGAATTCCAAAAAGCTGATAAATGCCACATATGCGAGAAAGAATATAACAAAACCGATCTAAGAGTAAGAGATCACTGTCATATCACTGGTCAGTACAGAGGATCCGCTCATCAAGATTGTAATTTAAAACTCAGAATAAAACCAGAAGAAATTAAAATACCTGTGATATTCCATAATCTCCGTGGGTATGACTCTCATTTCATCATGCAAGAGATTGGTGAAATAGTCAAGAAGCATACATATACAAATAAAAAAGGTGAAAAATGTCAAATGAATATCAATGCAATTCCGAATAATATGGAAAAGTATATGGCTTTCATGTTGGGTAATCACTTAACCTTTCTCGATAGTTTCCAATTCATGAGCTCTGGTTTGGAAAAACTAGTGAGTAATCTACCAAGAAAATCATTAAAATATACCTCTCAAAAATTCAAAGGTAAAAAGCTTGATCTGATGGCTAGAAAAGGAGTGTATCCATATGACTTCATGGATAGCTTTGAAAAGTTCAATGAAAAACTGCCATCAAAAGAAGAATTTTACAGCATATTGAATGATGAACATATATCAAATGAAGATTACAAACATGCTCAAAATGTGTGGAATACCTTCAATCTTCAAAATATGGGTGAATACCATAATTTATATCTTAAATCTGATATCCTTTTGCTAGCTGATGTGTTTGAAAACTTTAGAAAGACCTGTCTAGAATACTACAAATTAGATCCATGTCATTATTTCACATCTCCAGGTTTGTCTTGGGATGCTATGCTTAAAATGACTTATCGAAAAAGGAATGCGTGGTGGAATAAGCTACATTGCCAATAGGTATGGTAAAGCAAACAATAAATACATGAAAACATATGATGAGAAGGTGCCCTCAAAGTATATAATGTATCTGGATGCTAACAATCTATATGGTTGGGCTATGTCACAATACCTACCTACTGGCGGTTTTAGATGGATGACACAAAAACAGATCGATAAGATAGACCTAGCCAAGTATAAAGAAGATAGTGAGAAGGGTTTGATACTGGAAGTAGATTTAGAGTATCCTGAAGGGTTACACAATCTTCATAATGACTACCCGCTAGGGCCGGAAAAGGTTAAAGTAACTGAGAGTATGTTGTCTGGGTATTGTAAAAACATCGCGAAGAAATATAAAATATCAACTGGTTTAGTTCATAAATTGATACCAACCTTGAAGAACAAAGAAAAATACGTGCTCCATTATAGGAACCTTCAATTATACACTGATCTTGGTTTGAAAATAACTAAAGTCCATCGAGTACTAGAGTTTGATCAATCTCCTTGGTTAAAACAGTATATCGACTTTAATACAGAAAAAAGGAAGAACGCAAAAAATGCTTTTGAAAAAGACTTCTTTAAACTTATGAATAACTCTGTATTTGGTAAAACGATGGAAAATATTAGAAAGCGAGTAGATGTAAGACTAATCACCGATGAAAAAAAACTATTGAAATATGCCAGTAAACCAACGTATGTTAGTAGTAAGATCTTCAACGAAAATCTAGTAGCTGTGCATAAGATCAAAGAAACACTTACCCTAAACAGGCCGGCATATGTGGGTATGTGCATCTTAGATTTAAGCAAGACATTAATGTATGATTTCCATTATAACTACATTAAAAAGAAATATGAAGACAAAGCCAAGTTACTCTTCACAGACACAGACAGCTTGACCTATGAAATCGAAGCTGAAGATGTATACCAAGACTTTTGGAATGATAAAAATAAATTCGATAACAGTGACTACCCTGAAAGCTCACCGTATTTTGATAAGACAAATAAAAAAGTTATTGGCAAATTCAAAGATGAAGCCGCAGGAGTTCCTATTTGTGAATTCATCGGTCTACGATCTAAAATGTATAGTTACACGAAAGACAACCAAAAAGGAGGAAAGACTGCCAAGGGAATCAAAAAGAATATTATCAAAAATAATATCAAGCATCAAGATTATAAAGAAACGTTATTAGGAAATAAACAGATGCATCATACAATGAAAACAATCCGAAGCAATAACCATCAATTAGGAAGTTATGAAATCAATAAAGTATCACTCAGCTGTTTCGATGACAAAAGATATATACTGGAAGATGGTATAAATTCATATGCTTATGGACATTATAAAATGAAAAAGAATTAAATCAAAAATAACTTTCCTTAATTCAATCCTGTGAAGACTTCCTGTGTTTCCGAAAATTGTGTCACGCAAAGGATTCTATTATGTGGAATCACGCAATGGAATAAACGCACCATTTTGTTTTTATTAACATATAGTTTCATTTGATTTTTCTATATTTTTTAATCCAACAGATGGGAAGTAGTTAAGACTTGGCATGGTATCAGATCAGTTTTGCAAAACTGATCTGGTACCGCCAAGTCCTTAACTACTACCATGCAGCCAAGGTCACAACAAAATCCCTGAGCAGGGTCCTTAAACAGAGTAATAAATTCCGCACTCAGAGCCTTTGAGTGACGAGGCCAGCACAAAAATAACATTCCCCGAACGAGGCCCTTGAACGCTAAGACAATTAAGATCACAAAGCTAAGTTTGGCGGCCCTATTAAACCTTCACAATGGTGGAGATATCGTGATGATATCTTTGATCTCTGGCAGCAAGGTCTTTCTGCGCTGAATTCTTTTACTGAGTACATCAATTCACTGTATCCCACTATTAAATTTGAATTAGTTTTTTCTGAGAACAAACTTAATGTTTTAGATGTTACACTCCATCTTGTCGATGGTTTTATCCAGACTGATGTTTATTCCAAACCTACTGATAGCCATTTGTATCTTTCTCCATCCAGTGCCCATCCTAAACATGTTTTCGAGGCAATCCCTTTTGGGGTTGCCTTGAGACTGCGCAGAAATTGTTCAGAGGACGATTTTCTTACCAAAAGATTGGAGGAGTACAGGGGCTACCTGGTTGACCAGGGATATCCATTAGAATCTGTTTCCCGGCAATTTTCCAGAGCGACAGAAATTCCTAGAAGTGACTTGCTTAAACCTAAAGTTAGGAATTCCAAAAAAAATTTTCCTTTTGTTCTTACATATAATCCGAATTTACCATTCATAAATGGGTTGATTAGAAAACATTTCCATCTCTTGGAGTCATCCCCCAAACTTAAAGAGCTTTTTCCACCTAGTTCTATTATATCATCTTATCGCAGACCTAAGAACCTAAAAGAAATTTTAGCACCTTCAAAGTGCAGAAACAGCCCGCGGCCGACAACGGATGCACAAGCACCCGGCTGTTACAAATGCGATAAGACCAGATGTGACCTTTGCGAGAATTTCCTTGTCAGTTCTAAAACTTTTTTCAGCGTCCAAACTGGCAAAACATATAGTGTTCGACAAAGACTTTCGTGCAACTCCAATAATGTAATTTATTTGGTTCATTGCAAGAAATGCATCTCCAATATGTTGGATCTACCACTACTGAATTTAAAGTTAGATTTAGGAACCACAAATCTACTATGAAAACAAACAAGAAAACCTGCGAGGTCGCCATACACTTCAACAGAACACCACACATTCTATCAGATTTCACTTTTCAATGCATAGACCAAATTTATACAAACACAAATCAAGACACAGAAAAATTACTTGTCACGAAAGAAGCGTACTGGAGTGCGCAGCTATTTTCCCTTTCGCCTTTTGGGCTAAATAAAAGACAGGAATTTCATTCAAAAAATCGTATTCATTACAATTAAATTCAGGGGGTTTTATCACTAGGTTGCGATTTTCTTATAGTTGACTTTTAGCATTAATTTTTATATTTTTATCGCCTTTTGTAATTGTCTTAGCGTTCAAGGGCCTCGTTCGGGGAATATTATTTTTGTGCTGGCCTCGTCACTCAAAGGCTCTGAGTGCGGAATTTATTACTCTGTTTAAGGACCCTGCTCAGGGATTTTGTTGTGACCTTGGCTGCATGGTATGATTATTCAAAGCCCTGAATGGGAAACGTATTACGTTAGGGCAATTGCATAACTTTTTACATCTATTTTTGATTGTCTTTCTTAGTAATTATACCTTCTATTGTTATGTTACCGTAGCTCATTAGTATATTTGTGGTTTTCCTTTAGTCTAGTTTCGTTATCACTTCTATTGTATTACTGTTGTATTTTTGCTTTTATTATTTTTGTTACGTAATTTATCAGTAGTTTAATGTTAAGTCATTGTTGTAACCGTATTTAAGTCTCATGTGTAACTGTCCGGCTGTACAACTGATGAAGGTCGAGAGACCGAAACGTTTTTTAACTAAATTTTTACATTTTTTTATACCAAAAGTTGTCCATTTTCGGTCTTTTTAACTAGTTTTATATATATATATATATATATATATATATATATATATATATATATAACTTCATGAGAGTTCAGACTTTAGGAGTAATCATCGTTTTATTGCGACAGCTCTGTTTCGTATGGTCCAAAATTAAAAGGACCACACTCATCAGGCAACTTGAACGAATGACCGGTAAAATTGAATGCTGGCAGTAAAATACGAAAAATTCAAAAATTTAAATGGTTGCTAGGTAGCAAATGCGTGCCGTTTGACAAAATAAGATGTAAAAGCGTATCCGGTTTTGCTTTTTACAAACCGTCTATTGCGTCAATAAAATTATGGTACCTCACTGACCAAAATCCTGTAATAATGTGATTTTCAAAAATGGATGTAATGAAGTGGTAATTGAATCGAGCATAGTGCCATTTTTGGTCCGAAATCCGCGATATCACGCTGCGCGCTCGTTCGACCCCGAAACCTCGCGGGCAACCCCATACCAAAACTGCACTCGGCTCAATTACCATTAAATTACGTTATTCGGCTAAAGTTTTGAAGTACGTATCGTTTTCTGTGGGGGCATGAACTTGCTAATTCGTTTCGCCTGTTCAGTCTACAAAGCTCCTTTCTACAAATGATAATGAATTTTTCATAAAGACAGAGATTACATTTCTTGGTGATGTTGCTATAAGGTTTACATTTTTTTAGTACTTTCCATTTTATTTGAAAAGGTTGTTTAGCGTCTTTCAGAGTCCATACGTGTTTAGACAGTTCAGTTTCGTTTCTTCTGCTGGTGTGTCGAAAGGATGTCTGGTGGTTTCTGTAGCGTTCCTTGAAATATGTTGCCAGTCCGACGTAAGTTTCAGTTGTTGTTTCTGTTGATACTGTGGCTTGATAGGTCACGTTTGTTTGAAGACATTTTCCTTCGAGTGGACATTCTGTTTTCTTTCTGCAATTACAGGTGTCAGGTTGCTGCGTCAGCGTGGTTGTTTTTGAAAGGATGTGTTTGTTGTGTGACGAGATGATCGATTTCATGTTTGGCATGCATGAATAGCTCAGCTTAAGTGTGTGTCTGTTGAAGATTTTATGGAGTTGGTGATTTTGTGGGAAGCATTTGTCGACGATGTACAAGAACTTTCTACCAAGGTTAGTTTTAACATTTGGGTTAAAAGGAGGGTTGTACCACGTGATGTTTCTTGTCCGCTTTCTTTTGTTTCTCGTAGCTCGCTCTGATAAAGGATTGTATGTCAGCTTGTGGTCATATCCGCTTTCTTTAAGCGCTTGTTGGTAAGGGGCGATGGATTCGTCAAATACTTCTTTACTGGATGAAATGCTTGTTAGTCTTTTGTTGATGTTGAGTGGAATGTTTTCAAGTAATGCTGGGGGATGGTTGCTCTGACGGTGGACGTACGATAGTTTGTTATTGGGCTTCATGTATGGTTTGTAGCTTCCACTTGTGAGGTCGAAGGTTACGTCTAGGAAGTTAACTATCTTTTTGTTTGCATCAATCGTGATCTTTAGGCCATTTGATTTAAATACATTGCTGACTTCTTGTTTGGTTTTTTCAATTTCTTTTGGAGTGGCTTTGCATACTGCAATGCCGTCGTCGCGATAAAGGCCGACTTCATCTTTGAATTTAGGTGCAATCAGGGACAGCATATAAGTAAAAACAACCTTTTCAAATAAAATGGAAGTACTAAAAAAATGTAAACCTTATAGCAACATCACCAAGAAATGTAATCTCTGTCTTTATGAAAAATTCATTATCATTTGTAGAAAGGAGCTTTGTAGCCTGAACAGGCGAAACGAATTAGCAAGTTCATGCCCCCACAAAAAACGATACGTACTTCAAAACTTTAGCCGAATAACGTAATTTAATGGTAATTGAGCCGAGTGCAGTTTTGGTATGGGGTTGCCCGCGAGGTTTCGGGGTCGAACGAGCGCGCAGCGTGATATCGCGGATTTCGGACCAAAAATGGCACTATGCTCGATTCAATTACCACTTCATTACATCCATTTTTGAAAATCACATTATTACAGGATTTTGGTCAGTGAGGTACCATAATTTTATTGACGCAATAGACGGTTTGTAAAAAGCAAAACCGGATACGCTTTTACATCTTATTTTGTCAAACGGCACGCATTTGCTACCTAGCAACCATTTAAATTTTTGAATTTTTCGTATTTTACTGCCAGCATTCAATTTTACCGGTCATTCGTTCAAGTTGCCTGATGAGTGTGGTCCTTTTAATTTTGGACCATACGAAACAGAGCTGTCGCAATAAAACGATGATTACTCCTAAAGTCTGAACTCTCATGAAGTTATGGTCAATGCTCCTCGATAGTTGAGCGCTCTACGTTATCCATTCTACTCAAGAATTTATATATATATATATATATATATATATATATATATATATGACATCACATCGTGTTAAAAAGACATTCTTGCTCTACTATATGTATCGAGCACTCTCGGTCTCAGTGACGACAACCACGAAGTATATATATATATATATATATATATATATATATATATATATGTATACTAGTAGGTGAACTACTCAGATCTTGAGTGGATGGACGTTTAATACAGAACTGTTTCGTAGGCCACCGAAGAGGTGACCCACTCCTCAGTTAAACTCCATTTTACACTGAACCGTTAAGTCAGTGTAAAATGGAGTTTAACTGAGGAGTGGGTCACCTCTTCGGTGGCCTACGAAACAGTTCTGTATTAAACGTCCATCCACTCGAGATCTGAGTAGTTCACCTACTAGTACAACCCGCTCCTTCACCGCAGGTAGAGCACTATCTTGGCTTCGCCGGTGAACATTTAACTGACTTATATATATATATATATATATATATATATATATATATATATATATATATATATATATATAGATATATATATATACATACATACATACATACATACATACATACATACATACATACATACATACATACTTCGTGGTTGTCGTCACTGAGACCGAGAGTGCTCATATATATATATTAGTAAAATAAAATTTGAGATATATATGTAACACTGTTTTTTATTTTATTTTAACAATTTGTTCAGCAAAAAGTCATGATTTATCGACAAAGGAAGAAGAAATGTTGCCTCGGCACCGGACTTCACCTCCTGCTCATGATGAAACTCAGACCCAGTCTGCTGAAGAACTTGAACCAACAGCTCTGCACCTAGCAGTAAATTGTAGGTGACTAGTGATGTTTTAAGTTAAAATACAGCTGAATGTTATAAAATTGGAAGGGAAATCTCTTCAGTTATATTGCAACCGCCTATACTTAGCCGCTTTAAATTAAGTCAAATCATTTGCAACAACAGGATCTTGACTTTCTTATCCCATGGGAGGGGGGGGGGGGGGGGGGGGGGGGGCGTCCACTGTAGCTTTCCACTTCTTTCTGTTTGTCATTATGCTTCCCGAGTTCCAGGTCATACTCATGTTGTCAAGAGTTTGTGGAAACACAGACGCAAGGCATTTTTCAGCCTGTCACTTTACCCTAATAATTCCGATCTAATACATGTCGAACCCATCGCTACCGCCTCCTCTTAACAGTGACCTGCACGGGCTCCTGTCTAGCCCGCTTCCACAAGTCTCTGTTGAAGAGTTGCCTAAAGCATTTGTTCAGAAAGACTTAGACTGGTTTAACGAGAGCGGCTGTTTCCCTTCATGTTTGTGAGCCATACAGAACATAAACTTTACATTGGACATTAATATCCTGTCATTTATTCCAAATCTTAGTCCTTGTGCAAATTGTTCTACATCTCCAGACTGGGCGTAGCATTACGAATGCTTGTTGTGTCTTGAGCTATATATGCTCTTCTAACCGTTTTTTATAGCATGAATACTAATTACGTTTTCCCGCACACTGGTTCGGCTTTTATTCCTGTTTCTTTCCGCTGAAAAAGTTTTCAATTGAGCTCCGACGGAAGCAGGCACGGGGAAAGACTCATAACCTCCTTTCCATAACCCCCAGTTTGCACTACGCGTTCGTTCCCAAGCAGACAGCCTTGTTTTACACCTGTGGCAGGTTTTCTGCATACTGTAACCGGAAGTTGTGGACAGCACTGTTTGGGTCACCAACTGACACCTTTCAACACCCAGATAAACGTTGATGGAGACTGCGTGATGCCCAAGAACAATTGGATCACCTGTATTAAATCGTGCAGAGCTTAAGATTGATCACCAGAGTCAATGCTCGCCAGCAGGAAAATATCATCGAACAACGTTGAATCTTAATCGTCATTATAGCTCGATTTTGTAGACTTCCAAAAAGCTTTCTGCTTCTCTCTTTTGGGTTCTAGTCACTTCTTGTTTGCGTTTGTCTTTAAGCTGCCTTCGGTCTTCAAAGTTAAAAAAAATGTAAAAATGTGATTTAGTTATAGGGCATGTAATTAGTTTACCTATATCTTGCCTTTCTCCATTATTTTCTTATCTTGTTGCGTCGACGAAGGAGACGCTTCCTAATTTTGTCGGCTAGGCGGAACGAATCGAGAAAAGTGTCGGTTCCAAATCTGCGCTATCTTGAAACGTCACAATAGTATCCAGCATGCTTAGCGCGTCGTCTAGGCGGAACGAATCGAGAAAAGTGTCGGTACCAAATCTGCGCCATCTTGAAACGTCACAACAGTATCCCGCATGCTTAGCGCGTGTTTTAAACCAGAAACATGCCTGAAACCAGGGCCGTAGCCAGGAAAAAAAAGGACTGAGGCAATATACATGGTTAAATTCCTCGCCTAGCTATTGAGGGTCTTTATGATGACTACGTTTAAACAAAACACTGAGATCATGACTGAGGCAAGTGCCTCGGTTTGCCTCATACTGGCTACGGCCCTGCCATGTCACAACGAGGTACCTAAGGAGACGCACTTTAATCTGTGATTACTTCTAGTTAGCTTGTTAAATAAATACAAATACAGCTATTTCTGATTATACACACCTTCCAATCACCTCTTCTTTTTCCTGGTTTTTCTTCTCATGTTTTTATTTTTGCTGTTTGACTGTCCTCAAAATCTTCTCAACTAAAGTAACTTTTTATAACCGCTTTAAACCACTGGAGGGATGGTCCTTACATCCAACTGCCAGAGCTCCTCCTTTTCGTACAACCGTAAGCGCAGGCTATCCAGGGTATACCACGGGGAGGTAGAGTTAACTTGGGGTACGAGAGGTGATAATACAGTCCAGGACTTACAAACTATCCAGAACTATGAGCGGACCAATACAGCGCAGGTTGCGCATTATCACACGGAAGAAAAAAATGCAAAGTTGCAACGTACCTCCGACAACCAATGTCATTGTTGTTCCTTCATCCACAGTTGTGTCTCCCCATTAAAAAAATCTCCATACAGTTCTGCCGCTCATATTTTTTATCTATCACATGTCTAACCTTGTTTGTCATTTATCTAATTTATCCTGATCAGTCTGAAGAGAATGACATTTTTCACATAACATCTATTAGTATTATTATAATTAGACATTTTACTTGCACTTTATTAGTATTATTATTCTTTTTAGTCTATTTAATAATAAATTAAATCTGATTAGTATCTCTAACGTTTGGAACACCAATCGCAAGAAAACTTAGTTGGTATTCTGTATAACGATAAGGATGGATAAGGCATAATTAAACTGTATCTGGATTTAAAGATATTCATTAAACTTTTATTCCTTTAGTTTTTTTTTATTTCTTTGCCGATTTGGGACAAACAGCTAATTCAGTACAATGCCCTGAATGACCACCCAAACTGATATTATTTCCTGATACTATTATTTCACAATTAAAGCCAAACTGGCTAAAAGAGTACTTCATCACGCTATTTATATTTTTAAACAAGAAGCTGTACACAGCTTGAACTCGTGGCGTTTTTAAATTATTGCAGCATTGTTTCCCGAGTGTTTTGAGTGCTTTTACGGAGAAACAGAAGCTTAAAATTATGTCTAATCAAAGGCTCCTAAGAGCCAACCCGTGTAGAAGAAATGCGAACGCGTATTATAAACGCAATATTGCCGTAAGCTTACGTTTCCACACTGACACGGTTCGATATTTAAAAAAAAACAAATTAAACGGAGGGATTTTTGACGAACGGGAAAAAAAAACCAGAACATCACTTTCATAATGTCCAGTCCGAAGAAAAAGAAAAAAGGAAGTCTCGAGCGTGACTTGAACTCGGGCCGTCCGGGGCTAAGCCAAAACATCTATCCACTGCGCTATCGAAGAACACTTAGTCGATAAGGTCTAAATTTTATTATTTTAAGGTAGATACGCATCAAAACGCGTGTCTCGGTTGAAATGTCCTTTTTAAATAGTTTTTAACGTTGCACTAAAAACTCCAAATGCGAAACATCTTTAAGCTTATTGTTGTTTATATTCGTATAAATCAAATTAATTATTGTTATCGCTGGATTCACGTTGTTCTTGTTACGAAACGTATTCGTAACAAAGCATTTAATACTCACGAAGTTTACAGCTGATGGAATTGAGGAGCGAGTGAGTGAGTGAGAGAATTTTATTTAGTCACCGTTTCCGATAACCCGTGTATTATGCTTGCGTGTATACACGGGTTTAAAAGTAAGACTACACTACATTCACTACATTCAGTAGCCGACACTTCAAAGCTCGATCGCTAAGCAAATTGCAAGTCATATAAAACACAAAACTTGCCGGAACAAAAATCCCACAGGAATAAGCGGCGAACACAATATCAAACGGTCCTATCCATCCATGAACGCCTTGCATTGTCTTGAAAACGTGCAATTGTACGCTGTAGTTCTTTACTTTGCTTGTCACTGTCAACACACGGAGAAATTCTGCGGTATGTATTTCATGGCTGAAAGCCATATAGTCGTCGACATAAACTAAAATATGCATGCATAAATTTGCATGCGCTAATGTGACACGAAAAAAAAACAAGAGAAGTCAAAGCCGGATTTACAACTCGTGTGCTTCGCCACGAGTAACTAGTGTATCCAAAAGATAGTAATTGCTGCGGTAAATTTGTTATAATAAAGCTGTTTTATCGCCTCGCTGGTATTACAGAATTTTCTCTTTCGTTTTTTGAGGGGAAGGAAAGCAAATTATGTAACCGGGATGAATCGACGAAAACTCCAGCTGATAAGACTAATTTTGTTTTGTAATTCACGCATCAAGTTCCTGCAATGTCTGTAGAATATTAATGAGCAAAGGACGCTTTCACCACGAGGAAGGTGTGAAAATTTAGGTTTAACTTAATTATTGATAATGAATATGTTGCGTTACTAGCTAGCCGTATCGTGTTCGCGTCTCCACGCGCTCAGCTCAGTCTCATCGACCGCTGTCGGAGTGATTTCAAAATAAATTTGTCTTTTATTCCGTACAATCTTCGAAAATCTTTGCTATCCAACGGTTCTATCACCATACCTCACAGTCCTCGCTCAACTCGCGGTAGTCTTCGACACTTCAGTTCCGATTTCGACTGGGACATGTTGGACCAAAATATTACAAATCTCGCAGCCAGCGAGGCTATTGTTCGTGGCGCAGTGCATTCTGGCCCAAAATGTGTTCGTGGCGCAGTGAATTCTGGCCCAAAATGTGTTCGTGGCGCAGTGAATTCTGGTAAAAAGCGATCAATTCGAGATTTTTCCTAGCTTATATTTTTTTTCTCATATATTTCTCTTAAATTCTGATTATGTTGCTGCTCACTCGCTGCGCTCGTTCCGCAGCAATAAAAGCTAAGTCAATAAATATTAATTTATGATTTTCTTTGTTTTTGAAACTTTCCCAGACGGAGACATTTTGCCAAATTCCCAAAGAATACAGCAAGAGGAAAATTGGCAAGAACTGGTGTCTGAAGACCTCTTGGTGGCAGAAGCAACTGACATTTTTTCCGAGGAATTACCTCAGTATCTGCAGAATATAAAAGTGGTTCACGGCTCAAGACCAACAGAGGGAAGTGAGAATACGGTACGACTAGCAGTGGAGTGTGACAATCTAGAGATGCTTGAACGCCTGTGGCATGACTACTGTTCTGGACACCTGAATGCAGTTGCCGAGAAATGTTTTCTGACGGATGATATCAAGAGGAGATTTCATGTGGAGTCTGTAAATTTACACACGATTATTTTGGAAAAAGATTACTTGGCGTGCAAAGAGTTCCTCTCGAAAAAGCCACGTGAGTTGACAAAAACCGTTTTCATGCAAAGAAGTATAAAGATAGATATATACTTTTAATTACATGAACGGCGCATGTGTGCATGTCACACCAAGCATCGTTAAACTGTGAAAATTAGAGGAAAGCGAAAGATTTTTTTTTGGTTTTCGAAGGCCCTAAACTTGCCAAATAATTCGCCAACTAAAATCATCACTTAAAGAGGGAAGGCATAATTCTCTAAAAGGGAAACTACATGCAGGATGTCCTTTGTACTATGAAGAAAAATGTTACGTTGACTGGTGTGTAATGCACACGTGCCCACGTCCATGCAAACAAAAGGATATATATTGTAAATGGTTTGAACCCAGGAGTATCTGTTGTCTGTCGTTTGTGAACGTGCCGGTTAGAGTAATTCTGAAAAGAACTGTTGTTGTTGACATTGACTGACGTTTCGACAACCTGAGCGGAAGTCATCTTCAGAGTCATGTGAATTGTGAATGGTCAGTTGATGATATATACGTCTGGTTATTGCTGTCATTGGTCAGTTTAGCCATGATGTTATTGGCTGTAGAGACTCAAGTCTGTGATTGGTGCGTTTCGATCCGTGTATTGTTAGGGTAATTTCAGTCGTTGTATTAGTCAATTTGTCGCTGAGTTCAGTCTATTGTTTGTCTGTTCTGTTGACAAGTCGTTTGTAGGCCGAATCTTACTGTTGGCATCGGTTCAGTGGTGTCTGTTCTAAGTTAGTAAACCAACTTTGTAGAGTGGGTCGTTTGTAGTTGTCCGTACTGTAAGTAACGCATTCGGCAGAGTCCCAGTCAATTCTGTGATTCGTGTGTAAATGGTGTTCAGCAATGTGATTGTTAAGATCACCATTTTTTGTCGCCCGTTTTTGTTTAGTCACTCTCACCAATGAAAGAGACCTGGCAGTCGCAGTATTTGCTTCTTGTCTATCGTAACGTTCTTCCTTGTTTTATTTGTCTTTTGTGAGACGTTGTCGTAAAGTAGTAATCGGTTTGTGAGCGACACGGATGTCGTAAGGTTGTAAGATCCGTATAATAGTCTCAGAAGTGCCCTTGATGTAAGGTATTGTCGCTGTAGTGACAGGTTTTGCGTTGTTGTGTTGTTGTTAGTTGTCTTTCGAAATCGTGCAGTTATTTTGATATAACGTGAAAAACAAATTCTGGTGTCAGAGGTTTAACGTCATTTACCCGCCAAAACACGGCCCGTTGGAATCGAAAAACAGAAAACATACGATTGTCATTGCAAAGTTTCGAACTCAAACGTTATAACTCAAGTGCAACTTGGAGCGTTCTGCTAACCTGGCGTATACTGGCAAATGTTAAAGACAAGGACGATCCTAGCGAAAGACAAGGAGTAGTATACAAAATCTGATGCTGCAGCTGCCAGGCCTCCTACATCGGTGAGACTGGCAGAGGTTACTAGCGACAATAGTTCTCTCCCAAGAATACTGATCCTAGTCTATTCGTTAGTCCGAAGAATGGGGGAATTTGTAAGAATCCCAAGGAATAGCACTTTTATGAGCACTTTGGCCACAATAAGTCGTGCATGGTAAGCCTGTATGGGAACGGTGGTCGCATAGTTGAAAAATCGTGCGCTTCGATTTTACCACTATCAAGGCAAGGTCCCGGACATTCTTAGGTGCTAGAGATAGGGTCTAACGAGCTATGTGATCCCCCAGTAGACCCAAAGGTCTTAAGTGAATCGATCATGTTTTATGTACGTTGAGCTGGTATATCTGTGGGTTCATTACAAGAAATTTACTCAATAATAGATTTTTTTCCTTTTTCGTTTTTCACAAATTAGAAAGCAAACAAAGTTTACCATTAGAGAAAGTTTTATCTCTGCGCCAGCCATGGTCTAAAGCCGCCGAGGAAACCGTTGAAGAAATTCGTGCCCAGTCTGTTGAGGAACCTAGGATCCAGCCTGTTGAAGAAACTCTTTTCCAGTCTGAGGAAACCATACGTCAATTGTATAAAAAAACTTGGACCCATGCTGCCGAGGAAACCAGGGACAACAACGTCGAGAAACAGAAGGAAACAGAACCAATGATTGTGGATGGTAAAGATATTAGTTTCCTTTTTAAAATCTTTCTTCATGGCTTTTTTGAGGGGGAGGGGGAAATGTGAGCAAAATGAAAGTAGCAGAGGTGAAGTAGAATTACGGTAGTTTAAATTTAAAAAGGATAAGCAGTCTCCTTAATAAAGTTTAAGGTTAAGCTTTGCGGCCATTTTTCACGAGAGACCCTCGGTTATACTAACTTAACTGTTCCAACAAGAAAGCCAGAACGGTTTTGTGATTTCTCTTTTACATGACCTTTCAGTGGATCGAAACGGTGAATGAACAAACTGTCTGACAAACAGTTATTCAAATAAACATTACTTTGCTTTTAAACGCAATACGTGTAAACCTTTTTTCCGCTCGGAACCACGCATTTGAACTCAACATGGGACCGTATTTCTAAACAGCATATTTTCACAAAAATATTGACATTACGAAAAATCTTTCAATGAAACAATTTCGTAAATCCAAAATAAAAAAAAAGATTTATCTTTACTGCCGTGAAGATATCCCAAGAGAATCCGTTTCTCGGTTTGTTCGAATAATATATTTTAGCTCTTGAAACAGTTTTCGTCTTCGTAAAACCCTACTCAAAAGACGATTTCATCCCTTTTAGGAGCTCCAGTGTCCACTTATCGACGGTCGAGTATTATTTAGGAATTTTTCTTTTCATTTTGAACTTTAGAAAGGTATGGTTTCACTCAGAGAAATAAAACTTTTGAAACGAATACGGCTGACAAAAACTTTTCTGCGACATGCCCTAGAAAAGCTGGAATCTACCCGAGTCCATGTATCAGCGAGCTGTACGTATGCATTAGACAGTAAAAAAAACCCGACTTTTTCAAATATAACATGGTAAACTTAACAAGTATTGCTATTGTAATTCTCAGCAGGCGAGCAAGATTCCTCAGTAAAGGAACAGACGCCACTGCCTGAGGAAATTCAATTTGAAGTACGTCCCGAGAAAAGCGTTGACGTTAGCATTGACGAAAGCTCTGAGGAATGTCCTGACCAAAGCCTGGACAAATCTTTCACTTTGTACCACAAAGGTAGACTTTTTATCATTAGATTCTTTAAACAAATGAAAATTGTAACAAAACAATATTTTCAAATCTTTAAAACCTTTGAAAAGGTTACAATGGTTATCAATAAAACGGGACCCATCGCATTTCATTTGAGGCGGCCGAAGTGCCGTTTTGGTGGACGTTTATTTAAAAAAGAGAAGAAAGACTTATATAGTGCACATATCACATGTCTCATGGCGCTTTACATACATATTAAAGAAAACCCCTTTTACATTCTTATGGATCCGAGGAACAGGAATAGATAATGAACATTTTTATCGTATTTTTAAAAACACCACGCTGTTGATATAAATATAACGTAATTCTCTGTAAGGGTTGATTTGGCTTATTTTTAACTTACTGCAAGATAATTTACAACTGTCAAATTGAAACATGTTAACCTAACAATTTAGCTTTTTTCATTCCATCTTGAAATTTGGTTTCATTAGAATTAATCATAACAAATTCATTGTTAGCTTTGAAACACCAAGTCATTTCCATTTAAGTTAAAGCCTGGGAGATTTGCAACAAGCGTATTCGTGAACTACCAACACGTGCCTGTTATATCTATCTCTCGCCAAAAAAATAAGCCGCCCCCTCTCCCCCCGCTTGCGATGGAATCTGGATACGCTACTAATAATTAATCACCTGGACGAATCACAAGTGACACGTACGGCGGGATACGAACAGCCACTACGAAAAATCAATGCTGCCCGTGTCGACTCATCCGTTACCCACGCGTAATAAAATCACTAACTTCCCTATCGCGAAAGCACACGTTTGTCCACTACTAAAATCCATATCTTGACATAATTTGCGTTAACTTTAAAAATGCCTTACTGCTCCGATTGCATTAAATTCACCGATAAGTGGCTAAAGATTTTACTCCTGACTTGATTATCTTTGACAATTCTTTTTGTATCGTGCTAGTTACAACGATCATCCGTAGTTTCAACTTACACAGTACGAGTTTGTTTAAATACCTAAAAAATAGGTAACAGGGAATTATTCTACAAGAACTAAACGAGTTAAAATAGAGAAGTATAAACGAACGCAAAAAGTTGAAACCAGCACGAAGGAAAATCAAAACAACTTTTAAGTTAAAAGTCCCCAGTGTATTATGTGTTCAAAGATGATTGCTATAGTAAACTTTTTTTAATTTCCCAGTCTAATTACGTCATACAGCTGTCTAGACAGTGTCGTTTCACGCAATGCATATTTATGTCACGCTAAGATGTTTTGGTCGTTTTAAATCTGTTTCACTCCAATTCTTTGCCCTCAACCTTAGTATGTAAAAATTAAAACCTATTTGTGGACTTAACCTTACGTTGTTTCGTATTCACGAGATGGCTCTTAGAGCCCTTTGATCACAGTATGCTTTTGACTTTCACAACAGTAAATAAAGTTACTTTTAAAGTTTAAACGTTCAGTTTTCAGGTCCAAAACAGATTATTCTTCAACTGAAAAAAAACCTGACCAAGCTGAAATGGGCAAACTTTTTCTGAAAGCCATTTACGGAATGATCGACATTTGACAATTTGACAGCGTGCGCGGCTTTTTAAAGGTTTTTTTATTGTAATAACAAATACTTTATTGAAATAATAAGTCGTTTACACATCCATGTGATTAAAAATTATACAAAATAATATAATAACATATATAATATATATAAAAGTATACGAAGTAGTTAAGATTGTAAAAACATTTTATCTGCTACTCGGAGTTTCACGTTCTGCAAGCAACACGATCATCAGGCAACTGCCAAAAATTCAAAAAAATACAAAAATACATCGTTTGTGTAACTAAATACGTATACGCGCAAGGTTTAAGGTGGTACTGGCGGCTAAAGAGACTTTTTTGGATTGCAGCGATTTTTTTACAGGTCAAAGATAATTTTTAAAAAAATGCGTACACCAAATTTTAGGCCAGGATAACGAAACCCTTTTGAGATATGGACAAGCAAAGTTCGTTTCTAAGACTGTTTTCGCGGTAAGAATACGAACACCATACTGCGTTAAATGCAGTTGCGTCCTGCTGCGGATCTCCCCAAGGATGGCCTTGTCGACAGCTCGATCAAATAAAACCGTGTAATTTGATCAAAGAATCGACAACATTTAGAACAACAGGTCTGTTATATCTTTATTTTGATCTAAAAGGAAAAATCTTTCAGGCACGTACTTGGGGTAGACTTATTCTAAATCTGGGATAAAACGCTTTTAGGGACGAGCAGGATTTGTGCTAGGCCTGTCACCTTTTATGACAACTTGAGTCAGAGTCCTCGGAGAGGGAAGCATCTGCCTGTGATTTCACTTTTTGGCGCGGGCTCCGGCGCGGCCTTACATTTGTATGTGTTACTTGAAATCTCTCGAAGATCCCTTCATCTCTCAGTTCCCGCTCTACATCTTTAGCACTTTTAACTGTTTTTCCACCAGGGTTTATGTAGCGAAAGTAAACCTTCACTCCCAATAAAGACGATCGTTTGTCCTGTGTTATTGTCTAGCCAGCTTCCTTCGACTTATCAAAATCTAGCACTATTCTCAAATGCGAGCCTGAACCACGAGTCTCGTTACCCTTTTCTGACTTCTCCTTCGTCATGTGTAACCGCTTTTTCGGTGGCATCACTTCAACTTTTTCCTTTTTTAAACTATTCGCTCTGATCTACGCGCATTTTCTTCGATCACACGTTTCTTCTGTTTGATTTCTCACATTTCATGCCATCACACTGTTGGAGTTCTGTTGCGGGTTCCGTTGCTATGCAGAGGTGTCATTGTTTACAATCGCCTCTTCTGATTGGTTTCGCGGGAAATATAGCACCCCGTAAAAGGAAAGAAGGGCCCAAAATTGGGCCATTTTCGACGTTTTACCGCTGGAAACTATTATTGTAGACACCAACAATATGGCTGCCATTGAAAACAGTTCGATGTGAGCTTTCAGAGCGATTTCTTTGCAGTTTTATAGCTTGATTTTGTGCAAAATTGGACGGATTCCCAGCATGCATGAGACGAAAATCAAGATATTTCCAAGAGCTTTAACACAAAGCTGCTGAAAATTGGCAGACTTAACAAATACAAATGGAGCTATCTTTCCTGACTTAGCCGACATGTATCGCTTCGGATCGATATTACGGTATGTCACGTGAATGGTTTAGAGAAGTTCAATTATTTCTTGCAGGATTTACATTTTGACGTCGGCTAAGTCACAGAAGATTCCTTTTATTATAAGTATTCAATAGCAAAAAAAGAAAGCTTTTAAAAGAAAGGCAAGGGAAAAAATAAAATAATTATTGATTTGAGTGACAGTTTTAGGTGCTAATTTTCACACCTTTTTGACAGGAAATTGAAAATTTTTATTTCAAAATCGGATTCTACGGTAAAATTAACTTAGGGGAAGTGCAATCAGGAATTGAAATTAAGTCGATAAAATATTTAAAAAAGGGCCCATTTAGGACGTATCTGACTGGTAAATACCACCTTAAGTGCGTATATTACAATATAAACATTCAGGTTATAGAGGAATTTGTGTGTCTACGTTTTGACATCAATTGTATTCGCTCCTCTTATTTAGCGAAGCCATGTTGCCTAAAAGATCAAAACATCAAGTACAACATCGCATCGAGAAAAGTCAAACAAACCATCGCATATACAAATGTAAGCAAAAAGTGCAGTTTATGCTTATAGGAAACATTTTTTATCATCTGCAAACCCAACATGGCTTCGCAAAATAAGAGGAGCGAATTGATGTCAAAATGTAGACACGCGAACAAATTCCTACTGAACACCTCCATAACCTGAATGTTTATATTGTCATATACGCACTAAAACCTTGCGCGTATACGTATTTAGTTGCACAAACGATGTATTGTTCTGTATCCCGTTGATGATCGTGTTGCTTGCAACACGTGAAACTCCGAGTAGCAGATAAAATGTTTTTACAATCTTAACTACTTCGTACACTTTTATATTGCTCCGGTTTATCCAGTTGAGCACTCTCAATAGCCGATGAAGACGCCACCGCTTTCCCTATATATATATATATATATATATATATATATATATATATATATATATATATATATATATATATATATATATATATATATATCTGTCTGAATTTTGGAAAAGGTACCTGCCATTTTTGTTATGTCACTTACTAAAATACTGTATTAGGAGGGCAAATTGTTCTCAAATTGGACTCGGGTTGCAAACTGTGAGTAAAAACTGAAGATACAAGCAATTGCAAAAAGAGTTGAGACATTGTGTACTGTTGTGCATATTTCAAGGATACATTTTGAGTTTAAAGGGTTAGGGTTAGGATCAGGATTAGAATAGTTGTTCTAGTGATACAGCATTAGTGCAGTGTTTGCCCAGTATCGCTACAGAAGCAATAGCAGTGAAGTTCACTAATTACTAGCAGTCGTTTTACAGCATTCTAAACAAACAAACGAGATAAAAACAGAAACACACACACATAAAATGCGATGCTATAAATAATTTGAACCTGATCTCACTAGAATAGTCAACTGATCTGATCTCGCCATAAGAAAAAAGAGCTCATAGAACCTATTCTAAATTTATATTATTCTCAGAAGAAAGTTGAAACGAACAAGATCACTATTCTGACTCACGGCCGCTTGGCGGTCGGAAGTTTAACATTCGCGGAGCGTAAGCTATATTCACGAAATTCGGATGGAAGGGCTATAGTCTTATACAAAGTGTTTTGCTGAACTAGCGGCTCAACAGCTAAACAGCTAACAATTCCAAAGCGTGAAAAACATCCGCTGTCAACAGGACGTATGATGTTTGAGATTTAATTAGGCAAATCGCCGAGCAAAAAGTGTGAGTACCGATAAACCACATTCTTTTGCTAAAACACACACATTAAAACACACAGTGAAAATGCGTTTCTTTTACCAGAAAATTCAGCCAAGACGGCGTCTTTATGCCAAAGCTAGTAGGCTGAAATTAAAATTTGACAAATACTTCAGGCGAGAGAAGCGGTTTAAGATTTACATAAATCGTGTAACAACGCGCCAAAACTAACTCGAAACATAGCGGTTCGGCTTGATGTAAAACCAAAACACCATAGTTATTTACTAATAGAGATATAACAAAATCAAGTACAGAGTCTAACTGCATAACATTAAAACACTTACGGAATTTTTGGGTTCACCTCGGTCCACCTTCCATTCCACTTGCTGACAAAGGAACCATAATATGTTTTCTGACCCTTTTCAAAGTCACGCAAAGTAACGTGACGCCGCTTTTAAAAACTACGATCTTCTACATTTCGTCTCGGGTAGAAGGATAAAAAGACGCTTCTTTCGCTGGAGACGAGCAATCTACTTTATTGCTGAGATTATTGCCCTTCCTGCCTCTTCGTTTTTATCGCAAGCTTCTCATACAGCAAAAAGAACGCAACAGATACCGCAATGAATTATGGGAAACTCCTGAGTTCAACGAACGGGGAATGCCATCCAACTGATTTTTCACAAAAATATATAAGTCTAAAAGCACCTCTTCAATTCCAAACTTCGGTCACAGCAAGGTGTCACAAATGGGCTGCAACTCACGATCATACAGTTTTTAGACAAGACGTGCTTTTAGACTCCGTCTGGATCGGCTTGCCTACCGACTGTGAACGGCCGCAAGAGTGCCAACATCAGCACTATTCGACAGTCGAAAAGCAAAACACCGCTCGTTTCTTTGAAAGGTGCTAGTGACTTACGGGTTTCCGGACTTAATGATGTCCTTCAACCACCAGACGGGCACAAATGTGGCGAACAAAGAAAATAAAATTGACTACAGGAGCTCAAAGCCAAATGTAAGCTTCGAGAGTGGCTTCAAGATCGATCGACCATCGTTACTTTCCCACTTTGATTTGAATATTACGACGTCATGGACACGTGATAATTCCTATGTAAAAGACTCTTTTCCAGATCTCTTCTGTAGATAGCGCGAAAGTGGTTTCTGCTAACGTTAACAAGTTACAACTCAGGGTGTTATATTTACTTCAAAGTAAAACCTAGAATTACCTCGAAGCTTACTTAAAATACAGTGCATTTTAACTGTTTGTTCTCATTAACTCTTTCTGTAAACCGTTCAAAGCTTTCGTATGTGATGTTGTTTTTTTACGCGCTTGTTGTTTTAACTCCCTTTTTACTAAAATGAAAACGTTTTCTATGTAGAAGAACACCTGGAAATGCTTTCATATCATTTATTTTAATTTATTTGAATACTATAATGTATTTTACCAAAGATTGTTCGTTGGGTGCCCCTGTACATTTGAAGTGACATCAAACCTTCAATTGTTACTTTTTATGAGGTGCCTTTTCTTAAAATCAGACAGATATATATATATATATATATAATCAGGGAAAGCGGTGACGTCTTCATTGGCTATTGAGAGTGCTCAACTGGATAAACCGGAGCAATATAAAAGTGTACGAAGTAGTTAAGATTGTAATATATTACAGATGGGAACGTTACAAGTGTATACATAAACATCATTTAACTGTGATAAAAGATAAGGAATAGCGATGGCACACCCTCCTACAGACAAACAAAACTGGCACTTTACGTGCACAGTGTTGTCCGTTTCGATTTAAATTTGGTCAAGCCATTATTTTTAAAAGGGACTGGTCTTTCGCAGAGAATCTTTCAATTAAGTAAGAGACAGAAAATTTCAAGACAGGGGGACGGCTATTCAACTAGGACAGAAAGATATGATACTTGGCAATATCATAACGAGCCAGACGCTCTTAGAAACCAAAAAAAAAATAGCTAGACCTCCCTCTGAGACATAAGGCAATTTTCCCAGTATCTCAGAGAGAAGTCTAGTAACTTCCAGCATACATGGAAGTCAACTCTGTGGGGAAATTTTGTGTATTCAAGCTAAGCGAAATGTAGCGATTCGGTAATTATCACTGTAGTCGCTACATTCAGAAGTCGCTTAGAACGGAAACATCGCAACCTTGGTACAAATATGAACATCTTTTTGCGATAAACAAGACTACCATGTGGGCGTTCTGTAATTACTGAACTTGAAGTTCGGTGTAACACGTAGTGTGTATTAACGACGGCTATTGCTAAATGTGAATTCCCTCTGTCCGGTAAATTTTTACCTGTGTACGTACGGCTCACACAAAGAAAATAGGGAGCGATATTATTGCTGACAGCATTTTTGGGACTTAACAACTGTAATAATTTTGTTGTAATGCTTGTTTTGTTGCAATAAAGTATTCCTTTTACACACACAAAAAAAGACTCAAACCGCCTAGATTTTATGTGCGTCTCAAAATATTGGTTGTTACATATCCAAAATTAATGTTACTCATATTCCTGGGTGACACAGAAAGGACTAGAACGTTACCTGAATGGCGGAAACAACGCCGAATGAAGCCGAGCAACAGCAACATTCAGATCGTCTTCAGATCCATCATTTTACGCTGCAAGCTGAACCGTGGCAGAAACGCCGCATATTTTCAAATTTAGAACAACCAGTCTCTCAAATCGCTTGCCGTTGGCAGCTTAAATCGTCGAATGTCGAAGGCATCCATCATCCAATCCCGCTCTTCTCATAATTATTTTATTGAAATCCAACCTAAAATGTCAAAAAAGTAATCCAACCCCTCAAAAAAGACAGGCTGACCTCCACAGGATCTAGGAGTTTGTACACAATCTGAAAAAGTAATAGTATTAATAGTCAAACGCTGCAGCAATGAAACTGCAAACCAAATACGATGACGGCTGCTAAGCAGGTCTATGATGTCACTTCATAGCAACCAGACATTACGACTCTTCACAATGCATTGCTTAAGCGGTCCTCGCGGCTTGTGGTGATTTCAAGACTTTTGCAACGAAAAAACAACAGAAACACACGCGTAAACGACATTGTAAAATGGAACTTTTTTTGCTAAGTACCAAGCCCATCTGAGTAAAAATTATTGTATTCAGGACTAGACTGCTGTAACGATTGGACTATGGAATTTGAAATACTCCAGAATGTAAATGTGTGTGGTGGAATCACGACTTTGCGATATTGAACGTGAAATGTGAATGTGGACTGGACTATGAATAATGGTTTAAGTTGGCAACGTTAGCATTGTGGACTGTACTTTTGGCTGGGAATTGTGGCTGCTAACTTTAATTCATCGTTTTCCAAACAAAATCCACTGAGGCTGAAATTCATCACTCAGTATAAGATAAGTTGCAACTCGTTATGAATTCAGCTGCTTGCCGGTAGTGACGTTTGTTGTTTCATATTACAGACTTTTTAAAATAACTGCTAGCCATGGCTTTCACTGTATTTCTTGATTTCCCAGCAAATAAATAATATCACGTGAACAAATATATTAAAAAATGAGATATTGTGTAAGATTTGGTTGGTACGTTTTAAAAGTTGGATTGTCTTGATATTGCCCACATTTCAGAAAATTTTCACGTTAACTGCAATTAACCCGCTATCTCTTGGCTCAGTTTGCTGTGAAATTAACAACATGTGAAAAACATTTTAAAATGTATTATCCTGGTAGGTTTCGGTACTTTGCTTTTGAATGCTGAACATTTGCCGCCATTTGCACACCAGGTTATATTTTTGGAAATGTTTGGTTGCGCAATATATTTTACCCTGGTATGATGCAAGTGGCTTGGCATAAGTGCACTCATTTTCCCGCTATGTCTACATTAAGTGTATACCACGTGCACTGTTTTTGCTAACAATCTTTTCTATCGATATTGATCGCTGATATTTCACTCAACTTATCTAGTTATTTATAGCTCTTGTGCTATAACTGATATAAATACACTAAAAACGTCAAAATAAAATTGTTAAACTACTATATCTTTTTTAGAAACATTCAGAAGGAGAGAGAAAGCTAAAAGCAATCCTGGAAGGCACGAAAGCCATACAATACCAATGGCAGAAACGAAAAATCCAGAACATGCAAAGAGGCATTACAAAAATGACAATGGCCACCTAGAACGTAATCTAAAGATTACCAAAGAAGTCGCAGACAGGGCAAAAGAAGGGGATGCTTATGATAATGTTGGTAACGCTCATCACAGCCTTGGCGATTACAAAAAAGCGATAGATCACCACGAACTTCATCTGAAGATTGCCAAAGAAGTCGGAGACAGGGCAGGAGAAAGACGCGCTTATAGTAATCTTGGCAACGCCCATCACAGCCTTGGCGATTACAAAAAATAGGCAGTCGGGGACTGCATGTGGCTTACTGATGTTATTACTTAGAATGTATTGAAATAATCGAATTCAAATGGCTAAATGAAGAGGGAGTTTATCATAAATTGGTCAACTGGAAAAAGTACAAATTAATCAGTTAATTCATAAGCACATAGTGGAATGGAAGTTATCTTCGAGTGTTCAGCTCAATATGTTTGCATGGCAAGTGCTTGAAAGGGGGAAAACAGGAATGCACAAAGCGAGAGGAAGGAACACGAAGCGTAACGGGAAGGAGGGTAAACCTTCCTTTCCCTTTCCTCCGCTAGTTTTCTCCCTTCCCTTTCTAGCACCTGCCACACAGGCTAGGATAGGAATGTCGAAGTTTTCTTCTTGTGGTTTTGATTGTGAAATTACATACCAGTTTGATTGGTAATCATTTACTCATGAAACACAGTCTATTTGCTAAACTGTAACAATCAAATTACGACAAAACAGTGTAGAAATACAGTGTACTGTGAAGAGTGTAATCATTCAGTGTATTCCTTGGGTTAATGAAAACCACACTAAACATGCCGAATTTAACAGAGCTAACATACAGTAACATAACATAATTTTATTTCAACAGTACAGCAGGAATTGGTGAATAACATGAACTGATCAATGATTCTTTAGTCACAGCATGAATTGCTGAATAACATGCATTGATTTATGTGTATTTCTCAGGTTAATGAAACCACACTATAAAATGCTAACTTTAACAGGGTTAACACAACATATAACATAATTACAGAAAGAATTGCTGAATAACATAAACTGATCAGTGATCCTTTAGCTACAGCATGACAATGAATTGCTGAATAACATGCATTGATTTGTGTGTATTTCTCAGGTTAATGAAACCACACTAAAATGCTAACTTTAACAAAAACAACATATTTTAACATTGGTAACATAGTTACAGAAGAAATTGCTGATCGAATAACATTTACTGATCAGTGATCCTTTAGCTACAGCATGACAATGAATTGCTGAATAACATGCATTGATTCATGTGTCAGTTTCTCAGGTTAATGAAACCACACTATGAAATGCTAACTTTAACAGGATTAACACAACATACTAAAAAATTATTTCAACATAGGTAACAGAGTTACAGAAGGAATTGCTGAATAACATGCACTGATTGATCAACGATCATTTGTTTCTTTCCTGCATGTAGGAGAAGTTTTTCAAGTTCTTCATGAGAAATGTTATTTATCTTAGTATCATTGTTGATTGACTCTAAGAAACTTTGCAAGCCATCATTAAAGCATGTGAATGCTTCAAGTTTACCAGTTGTTGTTTTGATTGTCAAATGACATACTAGTTTGTTATTACATGCTGATTTCAACATAGAAGTTTTACAGCGTTCACATGTAACTATATCTTTGTCAGCTACTACTTGAACTGTATTATTACAGACAATACAGGATGTTGCCTGTTTGACATGTACTCCTAGACACTGTCCTTCCACAATATGATCTTTGATCTCTTTTGATGTTAGGTTAATATCATCAATATCATCTTGAAGCTCAACAGTGGAAGACTCATTGGCATTTAAATACTTGGTGTCATCAAAAACTTTTACTGTGACACTTTTAAAGAGATATGACTTCCCACAATCAACTTTGTGAATCATATCTTCCCACAGTGCAATCTTGATGCTCTCAGTGTGATCAGCAACAATGCAATCAACTTTCATCAATCTTTGGCCATTTATTATGACAGGTTTACTTTCTTCGTTTTTGAACATAACTTTAGCACGGACATCCACAGTTTTGAAGAGATCAGTTGAAAAAGCTTCTTTTATTGTAACCAAGGAAGAGGAAACATCTGGGTTGTAGGTGAAATCAGTATCTGTAGGTGCTACCTTTGCCTTTTTGGTTATCTTATATTCTTCGCAGTTATTAGAAAAACTTGAGCTGGGTAGCCTTTTTAAACCTGAAATTTTGATGGGTGATTTCTGTTGGTGTGCTTGCTGAAGACTGGTTCGCTGTTTTGGATCATAACATACTGCACGGATCTTGTCAGCTTGTGCTGTTTGGATTATACAGTTAAAGTAAGGTACTCTTGAATTTTTTGCTGTCTTTACTGGAGAGAGACCATGTACATAGCCTTTGAATTCTAGATCTGAAAATAATTGCAAATAACATAATAAATACAAACAGCATTTCAAATTAAAACTTCTCTTAATAAAGGTTTTTGTTCACATTGCCTGTGAAGGTTTTTTAACTTAAGTAGGTGCAAAAATATACTGGTATTCACCTTCTGTAGCGTTTTCGTTTGAAGATTTCCTATTGAAAAAAGAGAGAGAGAGAGTTAAATTTTAGTCAAGTATACATGAAAAATATAATAATTATTTATCCTCTATACTTACTTACCTTGGTGGGGTTGAAGTCGCCATGCTGTGAACTACTCTGAAAAAATTTTTAAACACAATAAGTATTCTAATTTTTTCTTAATAGCGCTTTGACAAGCTTTATCGATTCAATACTGGATATGCTTATTCAGTTAAGTAATTATGTTATTTGGTTCAAAGCAGTTTATTAAAGCACAAATTGCTTTGTGGTCTGAAAAATAGGTTTCTAATATTTGAAAGCGTGCTTGTGCCTGTGGTAAGTTAGTGTATATATGGTCAATGCAAGTATTGCTGTCAGTGGTACTACAGGAAACTAACTGCCTATAGCCATTGTCTCTTACGAACAAGTTGTAAAGTGGTGTACGCTGTGAACCAATGAACCAGTTTACATTGAAGTCGCCTATAAATATGTTAAATTGAGTTGGTAGAGAGTTTAATGTCTCTTCGATTGCACTACATGTTTCCCTCATTGATACAGAAGGTGATCTGTAGACTGCTACAATTGTGACATGAGGGATTATCATGAATCTCATAATAGTTATTTCTACACCATTTCTATTAGAGGGATATGGATACTCAGGATAATAGTCAACTCGACTATACACTGCCGTGCCTCCATATGGTCGTGTATTGTCTGAACGTCTTGAAGGAGCATCATTTCTAAACAATGTGTATTCTTCATCTTTTATTAAATACAAATTGTCACTGTCAAATTGAGAAAACCTTGTTTCTGAAAAAATATTTACATCTGTACTTGAATAATTCAAATCTTTACGAACATCTTCTATGTGTCTGTGTAATGATCTTGCATTAAGGAAACATACTTTAAAACTAATCTGAGATGCATTATATATTGGAGTTACTGAAAGGGACAACTTCCCTTCACCTCTTAAACGATCCATTTCTGTTTGGACATCACAATTAACAGCTATTCTGTTTTCACACAGATCAGTGATAAAAAGGCCATCTATAGTAGTAACCCTACTAAGACCAACATAATGTATATGTGGTACTGCCCTTCTAGTGTCAAAGTTTACTACAACTATAGTTTCAGTGTCACCTTGTGATCTATGAATAGTTCTAGCAGCAGCAGGTCTTAGTGGAAACTGTTTTCTAACCACTTGTACCGATCTATTTCTGCCCACAGCAAACTGTGTACTTACAGGTTTTATTGGTGTCCACGAAGGTTCAATACCCTGGACATACAACTGTCTGTTATCATGTCTGGTTTTCTCACCAACTTCAGCATGGTCAAACTGTACCCATATTATACCAAATGGTTTGCCTGACTGGTGTATTTGTATTGATTTAACAACATTAGTAGCGCCATTTGTCATACCATCATCTGTTCTAGTATTAAGAGATATCTCAGTCCTTTCTCCCACTGCTAACCTTAGGATGGAATGTAATTGTTTAGTTTTCCTAGGGTCACTTGGTATTTGTTTCAATACTTTGTCTTTGAGCTCCTGTGACTGAGCACCAATTACACTATCTTGAGCCTTAATAGTGTACTTTTGACCTGACAGTGCACTATGAGCCTTGTTATTAAACTCATTCACTTTGTTATTCTGAATAAACAGGTGTGGTGCATCTCTAGGATAGCTAGCACTACTTGGTAAAATAATCCTTTTTTTTAATTCCATAATGTCTTCGTTAGTATGGTTACCTTCTCTTAACCTGTTTAACATTTCAGCAAATTGTTTACTCTCTCTTTGCCTCATTATTTGCTTTAGTTCAAACATTTTGAAAAGCTCTTGCCAGATATTAGGGGCAAGGATACCATATTCATTATTGTCCATATGTTTGAATATATAACCATCCATTACAGGCTGCAGTTGAAATAAATCTCCAATAGCAACAATACTAACACCACCAAAGGGTAATGAGGTACCTTTGATATCTTTTAGTCTATTGTTGATCTGTACATTGAACATAGTGTTACCAACCATAGATATTTCATCTATGAATATAAGCTTAACACCACCAAGTTTGCATCTTAGTGTATTAAGTCTACTTGAGTCCAGAGGCTTGTAGATCTTTAATGACTGACATGCTGGTATGGCTAGGGCACTGTGAATGGTATTGCCTTTGATATTATATGCTGCTTTACCAGTAGGTGCTAACATCAATACTTTCAATTCTGCAAAATTATCACCAGGTCTACTATTGTAATACTTAAGTGCTGCTTGATACAAGGCCTTGGTAACAAGCGATTTACCTACACCTGCACCTCCACTAAGGAAACAGTAGAATGGCTCATTCGATGTTTTGATTAAATGCAAGACATGATAGAAGAATTCCTTTTGTTCTTTGTTTAACATCTGTACAAGGTGTCTATATTCATCATCTTGTAATTCATTCATCAGCAATGGTTCAGTGTTCAGATCAACTGATGGTATACCTAAATCATCTGATAAATTATAGCTCTCATTAAAGTCAGGCTGCAAGTCCTGGTTACCTTCAGCTACATCTTGTTGTTCAAGATCTTGTGTACATGGTGCAATAGTATCATATGTGTCTTCAATTCTACTCATTTCCTGTTGTATTTCACTGAAATCTTCATTACATACAGCATACTGCTTCAATTGTTCATTGATTGCATTACATAACAGCATATACCGTTCTTGGTAGGAAGAACATATTCCAAGTAAGTCGGTTTCTTCATTTCTCCATGGTGTAAACAACATTATAAGTTCACGGTAATGTTTTTCTGGTTCAGTTTCTTTATTGAACCATACACTCCTTATTATTCTCGCTTTAGTTCTTCTTTTAGTTTTGCTAGAAGTTAATTTGCTATGCTCTTCATCATCATTCTGATTATCACCAATAAAAGTCTCTAATGGTAGACCATCTACATCTACTTGATTTGTTTGTTTGACATATGTTTTTTTATCACTATCATACCATGCCACCCAGTCGGCCAGTGTCAGGTTTTCTAGTTTTGTTGGCCGCTTACAATACCGCTTTAACATTCCACTGGTATAAATTTCCTTGCAGTCATCATCCATGTCTTCAATTTCATTCATTGGTTTCAAAAGCTCTACCCTCCCATCAGGGGGTGAAGTATTTATAAATACTATTTGTCGAGATGCTTTTCTCATAGGCAATTGTAAGACGATATACACTGCTTCTTGTGCACTGATCTCCACATTATTAACAAATTTACTACCGATATCTCTGACTTGCTGTCTAATGCTATTATTCCCTCTTTTTGCCTCAGAACAAGCTTCTCTCAAAAGTTCACTCATTCCTTTCTGACCCTTTGATATGTAATTGACTATGTACACTGCACATGCATATACATCCAGTACATACTGGATATCCATGTTGGCCCGCCATGCAGTAAGACAAGCAGGGTTGTAATTGTTTATTCGTAATTCATTTGGATTTCTTTTTAAAAACACAGTAGGAGTGTTAAGAGATGACCTTATAGCAAGTAAATACTTTTCTTCTGTTACACTTATGTTGATGAGTAACTGATCAAAGGAAATGTCTTCGCCTTCTTTCATATCATCTAGATACTTTTTTATAGTCTGCCAATTACCTTTGTGCATTTTAATTTCATTATCAGCTGCATCTTTATGTAGAGGATAGAGTATCATTGTGTGTTTCATTGGCGGCTGTGGATAGTTGAACCTACATTGAGTTTTGGTATTCTTACGACATGTATGTGAATGTCTATGCACTTGTCTATTGACTAAATTCAGCAGTTCAGGATTATCTGCTGGCTTGTGACAAGTTACGATCTTATCAATGTATGCTGTCAATTGCACATCACTATCTACTTGGAACTGCGGAGCTTCTTCAAGCCATATTAGCATGTGTATATGAGGTGACCCCCTCTGTTGATATTCTACACGATAAAACCAGTCTGATATTTTACCTACAGGTTCAGCTGAACTCAACAGAAAGTTTGTTAAAAATTGATTGACTTGATAGTCAAATTGCCTTGCACATGTTACAGGATCACTCTGTATCAAGCGACACCTGTCTTCCCAGTTAAAGTTCTTTAGCTCTTCATCAGTGTACTGTTTATGATCAACAAGTTGACCAAGTATCCTAATTAAGTGTAGCCACTGTGTTTCTGCAGACGAAAAACTACAAAACAGTGTAGCAGGTCCTAATTGTCTTATCATTGCAAAGAGGTCTTTCTTAGCTTTTTCAAAATATGGAGGTGAACCACGTAATGCATTTAGGAATTTATATCCCTCATCAAGTTGAATTAATCTATTCAATGCTCCTTGTTGTTTTAATTGCCCCGCAGTGATATTTCTGTCATTGCCTTTACACTTTCTAAGAGCAATATGTGACTTTCCTAAAAGGATTTTCATTTGCAACTTTTTTGCTTTGTAAAAAATATTTTCAACACACATTGCAGCTCGTCTATCTGACTGTCTTAATTCCGATTTACAAATATCACTATAATTAACTTTCACTTTTCGTTGGTTACTTTCAGGTCGTGCTTGACCAAGAAATATTCCAGGATATGCCAATTCTTCACAATGTTTATCCATGAATACACTTAATGGTCTGTTGCCTTCAGCAGGAGCAATATTAAGAATATGTTGTTGCTCATTGTCTTCTAAAAAGTCAGTTGCTGTAAACATAGTGTCAGTAACACCTGCAGGTATTTCTGCTTCATCTTCGCTCCAATCATCAGCTTTGTCTACTCTGTCAGAATCATTATTGTCATTGTTTTTATTGACTGATTCCAGTTGTGGATTGCCAATCTCATTGTCATCATTTTCATCTTGTATCATTTCTATATTGTACTTATTGATCCAGTCATCATCAAATACAATACCTTCATCTCTATAAAGGTTACTATAATCCATTAGCCACTTTGCTGCTTGAACCACCTTATGTGGTCTAACATTTAATGACAATGCTGAGCTTTTGTATTGCAACTTCCGTTTTAAATTGACTTTGATTGTACCAGTGTGGCTTTGTAACCGTGGTAACAAACTTACTGTATGAGTCACATCAGCTGGAACATTAACAATATTGCCATGTACCTTAAGCTGTCTACCTCTAGGAGCTTGCATCAGTTTTAGGAATGCAATTCTTGGAGCTAGTAGTCTACACTCTAATTCATTGAGATCAAAGAATTCTGGTTTCTCTGGAAACACCATACCATTTGCTACGGCACATGGTGGGACTTTGTTCTTAACTAAGTGACTGTGACATGTGTTGCAAACCCACTCTTTGCTATCAACACTTTTTCTATTATTGAGATATTTGATAATGTCAGGAATTGACTGTCTAATTTGATCAGCATTTCTTACACTATGTTTATACCATAGCTGGTCACAGCAGGTACAGACAAAGAGTGGACCTTGACTCACAATTTGATGAAATTTTGCAATTGTACATTCCATAGATAAACTAGATGCTCTATAGTTTCTCTGGTACTCATTCCGTTTTGATGCATTTGTTTTCCTATAATTTGTCTGGTACTCATTGCATTTTGCTTTTTTCTCTGGAGATGCATTTGTTATCCTATAGTTTCTCTGGTACTCATTGCGTTTTGCTTTTTTGTCTGGAGATGCAATCGTTGTCCTATAGCTTCTCTGGTACTCATTACGTTTTGCCATTTTTTCTGGTGCTACATTTGTTTTTCTGTATTGTCTCATGTAAGCAGCCCTTTCCTGTTTTCTCTTTCTCTTATTGTTTAATTGACAAGTTTCAGTAATTTTGTTTTGATTTGTGGATAAATTAGCATTGCAGGAGTTGCCCATATTTCTATCACTTTCTGTTTCTAGTGATTGGGTATTGTCATTTTCCCTTGGATCATTTATAAATGATGCACCAAAATTTCCCATGTCAATTTGATTTGAATTTTGACTGCATAATGCTGAACATGAGGAGACATAGTGCACTTGGCCTATGTGTCCTATGTATATTGACTGAGGATTTTCTACTGTATTTGCTGGTTCAACCAATGTCACATCTCTAAAATTCTCATCTGACTCTATGATATAAATTTTTAAATTCATTGCATCAGCCACTGCTTGTATGACAATATTATCAGCCCATGTCCCTTGCATTGACATACGAGATAAATACTGCAACCATGATGTCTCTGTGTTACTTTCTATGAATCGTTCTGGATTTTCTGTCAAATACCTAACTCCTCTAGCTCTAAGTTCCAAATGACGACTTGAATCACCACATAACTGATGTGATACAGATTTGAAAAAACAATCACCTCCTCCACCAACATCTAAGGGTGTTAATCTGTATCTAAGCATTCTGCATTTCAATACAAAATCTTGGTCAATAAAAGATACCTCTTTTACAACTGACAAATTTTCCACTGTTGCGGGGCCAGGATTTAATTCAACATCTCCAGAGAGCAAAATATTTTGTTCGGATGTATTACGTATCAGTGTTGAACATTTTGTTGACCTAAAATAGTAGCTATAGAAACTATCTTCTTTCCAAATGCATCTAGTTTTCCAGAGTTTGTAATTTGCAGCAATACCATGTAAAACAGATGAAACAGGAACTGTTCTTTGAAGCATTTTCTTGCGCTTCTGTCGTAGTTTTCTCAATTTCAGTGACTGTATAACTTTTTTTAATGGAATTCTGGACGGCTCTCGATTTCTTACCCTTCGAGTTGTTACTTTTGAACACAATCGAGAATGCCTATGATTTTTCACACATTGAGGTATTTTAGACTGATAAGGGTGCGAAGCTGTCTCATTTATGCAAGCTTTTGTCTCGCAAAGACGATTGATTTTTGACCCATTGTTGGGTTTAAATGACTCCCAAAGGAGTTTATTATTCGCTCCCCGAAGGGAATGTTGGCTCTCTCGAAAGAGATCATTGGTTCCCCGAAGGGAAATTTGGCTCTCTCGAAAGAGATAATTCGCTCCCCGAAGGGAATTTTGCTTTTCTTGAAAGAGATTATTCACTCGCCGAAGGAGGAACGACTCTTGCAGCTCTTGTTGACAAGGTGTCGCGGCACGCCAAACCTGTTCAGCTGCATAAAACACTCGATTGCGTTTCGATCGAGTCATACAATTTCTGGAAAATTGGAAACTGACTTCTTTGCTAACAAGTTCTTCATAAATGCGAAGACAGCTGCGCTTGATTCTTAAACCTAAACGGTTTAAATTCATTATGAAAGAACAAACTCACCTTCAAGTCGACGGCGTCAAACGGTGCAGCACATGGTAAATCGAAGATAAATTCCGAGTAATATTCCATGCTATGCCGAAGCAATCGTCGACACACGGTTGTGCAACCGACGATGCTCCGAAAGAAACAAAACCTAAGATCGTGAACACGTGCTAATTCCGAGTAATATTCCAGGCACCAACGATGCTCCGAAAGAAAAACGATGGCTGCGATCGGGGAATTTCGGTTCCAAATCGGCAGAGTTCGTTGTCGGCTCGGATTCTATTGTTACACTCACTCATTCACTCAACAGGATAGCAATATGGCTTACGCCTCCTCAAGAGGCAGTAAGCCACAAAAAGCGATAGACTACCATGAACTTGATCTAAAGATTGCCAAAGAAGTAGGAGACAGGGCAGGAGAAGCACTTGCTTATTATAATCTTGGCAATGCTCATCACAGCCTCGGCGATTACAAAAAAGCGATAGACTACCAAGAACTTGATCTAAAGATTGCCAAAGAAGTCGGAGACAGGGCAGGAGAAGGACGCGCTTATGGTAATCTTGGCAACGCTCATCACAGCCTTGGCGATTACAAAAAAGCGATAGACTACCATGAACTTGATCTAAAGATTGCCAAAGAAGTAGGAGACAGGGCAGGAGAAGCACTTGCTTATTATAATCTTGGCAATGCTCATCACAGCCTCGGCGATTACAAAAAAGCGATAGACTACCAAGAACTTGATCTAAAGATTGCCAAAGAAGTCGGAGACAGGGCAGGAGAAGGACGCGCTTATGGTAATCTTGGCAACGCTCATCACAGCCTTGGCGATTACAAAAAAGCGATAGACTACCATGAACTTAGTCTGAAGATTACCAAAGAAGTCGGAGACAGGGCAGGAGAAGGACGCGCTTATGGTAATCTTGGCAACGCTCATCACAACCTTGGCGATTACAAAAAAGCGATAGACTACCAAGAACTTAGTCTGAAGATTGCCAAAGAAATCGGAGACAGGGCAGAAGAAAGACGCGCTTATGGTTATCTTAGCAACGCTCATCTCAGCCTTGGCGATTACAAAAAAGCGATAGACTACCATGAACTTAGTCTGAAGATTACCAAAGAAGTCGGAGACAGGGCAGGAGAAGGACGCGCTTATGGTAATCTTGGCAACGCTCATCACAACCTTCGCGATTACAAAAAAGCGATAGACTACCAAGAACTTAGTCTGAAGATTGCCAAAGAAGTCGGAGACAGGGCAGGAGAAGGACGCGCTTATAGTAATCTTGGCAACGCTCATCGCAGCGTTCGCGATTACAAAAAAGCGATAGACTACCAAGAACTTAGTCTGAAGATTGCCAAAGAAGTCGGAGACAGGGCAGGAGAAGGACTTGCTTATGGTAATCTTGGCAACGCTCATCACAACCTTGGCGATTACAAAAAAGCGATAGACTACCAAGAACATAGTCTGAAGATTGCCAAAGAAGTCGGAAACAGGACAGGAGAAGGACGCGCTTATGGTAATCTTGGCAACGCTCATCACAACCTTGGCGATTACAAAAAAGCGATAGACTACCAAGAACTTAGTCTGAAGATTGCTAAAGAATTCGGAGACAGGGCAGAAGAAAGACGCGCTTATGGTAATCTTGGCAACGCTCATCTCAGCCTTGGCGATTACAAAAAAGCGATAGACTACCAAGAACTTAGTCTGAAGATTGCCAAAGAAGTCGGAGACAGGGCACGAGAAGGACGCGCTTATGGTAATCTTGGCAACGCTCATCACAACCTTGGCGATTACAAAAAAGCGATAGACTACCAAGAACTTAGTCTGAAGATTGCCAAAGAAGTCGCAGACAGGGCAAAAGAAGGGGATGCTTATGCTAATGTTGGCAACGCCCATCTCAGCCTTGGCGATTACAAAAAAAGCGATAGACTACCATGAACTTCATCTGAAGATTGCCAAAGAAGTCGGAGACAGGGCACGAGAAGGACGCGCTTATGGTAATCTTGGCAACGCTCATCACAACCTTGGCGATTACAAAAAAGCGATAGACTACCAAGAACTTAGTCTGAAGATTGCCAAAGTAGTCGGAGACAGGGCAGGAGAAGGACGCGCTTATGGTAATCTTGGCAACGCTCATCACAACCTTGGCGATTACAAAAAAGCGATAGACTACCAAGAACTTAGTCTGAAGATTGCCAAAGAAGTCGGAGACAGGACAGGAGAAGAACGCGCTTATGGTAGTCTTGGCAACGCTCATCGCAACCTTGGCGATTCAAAAAAGCGATAGACTACCAAGAACTTAGTCTGAAGATTGCGAAAAAAGTCGGAGACAGGGCAGGAGAAGGACTTGCTTATGGTAATCTTGGCAACGCTCATCACAACCTTGGCGATTACAAAAAAGCGATAGACTACCAAGAACTTAGTTTGAAGATTGCCAAAGAAGTCGGAGACAGGGCAGGAGAAGAACGCGCTTATGGTAATCTTGGCAGCGCTCATCGCAACCTTGGCGATTACAAAAAAGCGATAGACTACCAAGAACCATGGATAGTAGAAGGAGCTGGATTGGAAACTATTGATCACGTGCGGTATTTTGAGCAAGGCGATTGGTTGATTGCTCATTCCAAGATGGTGGAACCTAGTGGAAATCTGTGACGAAGAAAGTGGCGTGAAAATGGCGTAAGTATGGTCAATCTCCTATTGTTTTTGCTTTGATGGCTTCAATCCTCCATGTTTTTAATCATGTCTGTACTCCTTTTTAACGATTTACCTACTCTGTTTTCTTTTCTGGCCAAAACGACTCGCCTAAGCCACAGATGAAAGCCTAAGGTAAGTGTATAATGTTGTGACCAACTGTTATTTATCATGAGAACAGCTTAAATTTGAGTCCCAAAAATGGCTTGTTTTTGGTCTTCTCTTATTGATAAATTTGTGATTTTGTGATTCGTTTTTTCCATATTTGCTCTGTGTTAAATATTAAATTCGAAGTTTGAAACGATCGTTCAACTTTTACATAGTGGCTTGGACATGTTTTTTGAGCAATGGAAGTATTTTGAACATCTGAAAACAGCGGTTTACTTTTCATATGTTGCGGTGTATGCGAGCATGGATAATAGAGAGTGCACAGATCGAATATGTACTTATTTCACTCCATCAGTTATCTTATTGTGGGTTCTAAGCGTACATGTAGTAAGCTGGTTATTTATTTAATGTTGCAGATCGATTTCTCAAGATGGGGAAGATTGGCAGAAAACGAAAATACAATCACTGGAATGTTTTGTGAAAGTGGTCAGGTTTTCTCTCACAATTCCAGGTGTTGATTATGTGATTGCAACAACATTCAACCAAGATCTATTTGAAAAGCTTTTTGGAAAGTTAAGGCAAAAGAGGGGGGGTTATAGAGCTTTCACTTGTAAAGAGTTTATTCAGAGCAATATAAGTTCAGTGTTCTCCCAGTCTCATGCTGTTAAAACTGTTCGAAGTGTCAAGAGAACTGCTGGTGATTTGCAAAATCTGGAACCAAATTTACAGATAACAAAAATTCACCAGAAATTGGTTGTTTTTCTCATGGAGCACTTTCATCCATGGAATATGTTGTGGTTCAAATTTTTCTTTGGTTTGAAAATCCTTAAACCGCAGTTTGATTTTTGTTTTTCATTGTCACAGAATATGGTAATAAATCTGAGATAAATGAAAATTGAACTTGTTTAAAAATGTTCAAACTAAAGAAAGAATTAGACCACATTCAAGTACACCAAATGCATGAATGGTGGATAGTTGTATGAAGGCAAAGTTAGTCAGTCCAATGTGTGAATAATTTCATTGTTTTCTTCCAAGTTCTATAACAGGCCATTTGATTTTGTGATGCCTCTTAAATATTGTCTCCTGACAGTAACTAAGGCATCTCATAGTGACCATATTTTCCAAACTTTAAACTACATGTCATGCAACTTGCTGCTATTATTGCATTTGATGTACATTGTATGTAGGTGGCTTTGGCCTAGAAATACATGAACCAACCCAGCACACCAAATGAAAATAGGCAAAAATCTGTAACATTAACATGTAAAAAATGTATGTTTCAGTTTTTGGTGTGACATCGTGAATTTCCACTTGGTTGCTCAGGTGATGTCACGTAGATGTCACATAGATTCTTAGGCCTAAGGTATTCTTATGCCTTAAGGCATTTCATTTTCCCGGTTTGCTCAGTTGTCAAAATTTCTATGTGCTGATCAAAGGCAGCAAGCACATGTGCTGTTGTTGGAAAGGCAAAATTTATTTAAATATTTCTTATAATATTTCCTGTAAATAGTTTTTTGGTTGCAATCATTTATTTGTTTACACAATAATGAGTACATTAAATATTCTTTTAAATACCCTAAATTATATTTGCTTACAAATAAGGAGCATTAAAACTACATGATTTTACAGATAAACTACTGTTTTGTCCAATGCTGAATTAAAAGTACAGTACAATGTATATTTTGTGATTTTTTTGTTTGTGTTTGTTATGTTTATATCTTTTTAAATTTCTTCATTAATTGTTCATAAGGTAGACAAGCTGCAATTGCTGTATACTTATCTAACACCATTTTACAATCCCATAAAAGAAGAGTGTCTATATCGATTCAAGGAATTTTTACAGGAATTCCAGTTTGTTTATACAATATGGGCAAAATCAGGTGAACATTAAAGGGCCCAGTTGACTACAAGGAAGTTATTAAAAAGAATTATTGACATTTTAAAAAAAACATAAATCCAGCTACATATCACTTAAAAAATAACAATAGGTTTTTCAGGACTCTGGATAGTGGGATAGCTGTACACCTTTTTGGGTCATTTTTGTCTTTGGATCGAGAACCCAAATAAATACAATGCATGCACAGTTTGCCAAAAAAATGACAGTAGGTGAGTGTTTCAGTGACTACTTGGAAATGTGCCGATTTCTTAAAAAATACAGAATTTCAAAACATTAATGGCTGAACACTATTACAGAACATAGGGATATTTCAAGCTCAACAAAAATGTCTTGAGTATCCAAGCATTAGTGGTTGGAAAGTTACAAATAGTGCATAGAAAGAAAATTTTAATAACCATGTTAAGCCCCAATACATGTTTGTACCAGCATCTTACTTCCCCGCTACAATGTCACTACATGATCAAACATGTACAGGTTATGAGAATGAAGGAAACAATAACCTGAGATAAAACATTGGATTTAACACCTATTCAGGGGTTTTGTGAATCAAAACAATGATATAAAATACAAAGAAAACTAGCACAGATTTACTCTTGATAAGACAAAGCCAGCCTAATACTGTCTTTACCATGTAAATCCACAGATGGTGCAGATTTGCTTGCATCCTTTAAAAGTGCTTGTGTGTCCTTCAATTTCCTATGTTCTTTGCACACCTTAAGGTAGGCCCAGTTAACACAAAGATTAAGAAGTAGATTGCTGTCTTCAATGGGAAGTGGCCTAGTGTAAGGCCAGGTCCTTTTTAGAAGGAAAGAGTTTTCCACCAACTGGGTCAGTAGTTCTGCATCATAACTCCTGGTACTGGATCGAAAGTTTGTCTGATTGAGAAAAGGCCTGATGGAAACCTCAAGGTAACAAAGGAAGTTAAATGTTGCCTGGTCCACTTGAGCAAGTCCACCCCTTGTCAAAGATTGTGTCATTAAGTTAGGAAATGTCATTGTTGGAGTCTGCTGTCCAACACCCCTTGGTATCATGATTCAGCCCATTAATTATTGTTTTGAGTGTTTCTGACTTTCGTTGTCGTTTAAGTCTGTTCCTGGACTTCCGAACAACCTAACCAGCAATGTATGATACGATACTTTCAATTTCTCTAGCATAAGAGTATCTTTAGATTCAATGTCAAGAGCCCTTCTTGTTTTATCCAATTTGGATAGGAGTTCGCTTGATTGTCCAAACGCGTGAAAATGTTCGGCAATATATTGTTCTCTCTTCTCCTCGATGAACTAGACAGATATTCCCTAGCAAAAGTTGTTGTCCGCAAATTTTGCGCAACATAGTCAAGAAATATGTAAGCTACATTATTTGTTTGGCGCTCTGCTCCTTTTTCTAGTTCTTTGAAAAACTCTTTGGCCAAATCGCTGTCCTCTAAGTTCAACTACATTGGCTGGTGTAGCTATAATTTCAATCAGAAAGTCCCGAACAAATGTCTCCAATTTATCGTGAAAAAAATCTGTAAATCTCATGTTACTTAAAATTTGTCTAACTCGCTCTTGATTCTGCGACATTCTCGGATTTTTAAAAATTTTCGTCGACTTTTTTTTATATACCAGTACATACGGATTGATGTTACAAAAGCCAGCCTTTAACATGATACATCCTACCGCAAGTACTACACTTGAATCCTCCTTCGCTATTTATCTTCGTCGTCTTCATCGCTTGAGCTTTCCCCGTTCGCGTCGCGGCTCGCATCGTGTTTCGCCTGTTGTGTGCCCAGGTTTGCACCTTTTAGCAATCCTTCCACCCCAACCATCGTACTTTCATCCCAATCCCAATCTTCAAACGCTTCTTCGACCTCCATCTTCCGTTTAATTCGCCGGTCGCATGAAATTTGTACATTCAGCAGCGCCAAAAAAAAAATGTTTGTTTTGGTTTTTGGCGTGACGTCACGGATTTCCACTCGGTTGCTCGCGTGACGTCACGTAGTTTCCAATCCAGCTCCTTCTACTTTCCATGCAAGAACTTAGTCTCAAGATTGCGAAAAAAGTCGGAGACAGGGCAGGAGAAGGACTTGCTTATGGTAATCTTGGCAACGCTCATCACAACCTTGGCGATTACAAAAAAGCGATAGACTACCAGAAACTTAGTCTGAAGATTGCCAAAGAAGTCGGAGACAGGGCAGGAGAAGAACTTGCTTATGGTAATCTTGGCAACGCTCATCACAACCTTGGCGATTACAAAGAAGCGATAGACTACCAAGAACTTAGTCTGAAGATTGCCAAAGAAGTCGGAGACAGGGCAGGAGAAGAACGCGCTTATGGTAATCTTGGCAGCGCTCATCGCAACCTTGGCGATTACAAAAAAGCATAGACTACCAGGAACTTAGTCTGAAGATTGCCAAAGAAGTCGGAGACAGGGCAGGAGAAGGACTTGCTTATGGTAATCTTGGCAACGTTTATCACAACCTTGGCGATTACAAAAAATGGATAGACTACCAAGAACTTAGTCTGAAGATTGCCAAAGAAGTCGGAGACAGGGCAGGAGAACGACGCGCTTATGGTAATCTTGGCAACGCTCATCGCAACCTTGGCGATTACAAAAAAGCGATAGAATACCAAGAACTTAGTCTGAAGATTGCAAAAGAAGTCGGAGACAGGGCAGGAGAGGGACACGCTTATTGTAATCTTGGCATCGCCCATCACAGCTTTGGCGATTACAAAAAAGCGAAAGACTACAAAGAACTTAGTCTGAAGATTGCCAAAGAATTCGGAGACAGGGTAGGAGAAGGACGCGCTTATGGTAATCTTGGCAACGCTCATCACAACCTTGGCGATTACAAAAAAGCGGTAAACTACCATGAAATTCATCTGAAGATTGCGAAAGAAGTCGGAGAAGGGTAGGAGAAGGACGCGCTTATTATAATCTTGGCAACTTTCATCACAGCTTTGGCGAGTACAAAGAAGCGATAGACCACCATGAACTTGATCTGAATATTGCCAAAGAAGTCGGAGACAGGGCAGGAGACGGACTTGCTTATGGTAATCTTGGCAACACCCATCACAGCCTTGGCGATTAGAAAAAAGCGATAGACTACCATGAACTTGATCTAAAGATTGCCAAAAAAGTCGGAGACAGGGCACGAGAAGGACTTGCTTATGGTAATCTTGGCAACGCTCATCACAACCTTGGCAATTGCAAAAAAGCGATAGACTACCAAGAACTTAGTCTGAAGATTGCCAAAGAAGTCGGAGACAGGGCAGGAGAACGACGCGCTTATGGTAATGTTGGCAACGCTCATCACAACCTTGTCGATTACAAAAAAGCGATAGACTACCATGAACTTCGTCTGAAGATTGCCAAAGAAGTCGGAGACAGGGCAGGAGAAGGACGCGCTTATTATAATCTTTGCAAAGCTCATCGCAGCCTTGGCGAGTACAAAGAAGCGATAGACCCCCATGAACTTGATCTAAAGATTGCGAAAGAAGTCGGAGACAGGGCAGTTGAAGGACGCGCTTATTGTAATCTTGGCAAAGCTTATCACAGCCTTGGCAATTACAAAAAAGCGATAAACTACCATGAACTTCATCTGAAGATTGCCAAAGAAGTCGGAGACAGGGCAGGAGAAGGACGCGCTTATTATAACCTTGGCAACGTTCATCATAGCTTTGGCGAGTAGAAAGAAGCGATAGATCACCATGAACTTGGCAACGCCCATCACAGCCTTGGCGATTACAAAAAAGCGATAGACTACCATGAACTTGATCTAATGATTGCCAAAGAAGTCGGAGACAGGGCAGGAGAAGGACGCGCTTATGATGATCTTGGCAACGGCTATCACAGCTTTGGCGAGTACAAAAAAGCGATAGACTAGCATGAACTTGATCTGAAGATTGCCAAAGAAGTCTGAGACAGGGCAGGAGAAGGACAAGCTTATGGTAATCTTGGCAACGCCCATCACAGCCTTGGCGATTACAAAAAAGCGATAGACTACTATGAACTTGATCAGAAGATTGCTAAAGAAGTCGGGGACAGGGCAAGAGAAGGACAAGCTTATGGTAATCTTGTCAACGCTCATCACAGCTAATGCGATTACAAAACAGCGATAGACTACCATGAACTTGATCTGCAGATTGGCAAAGAAGTCGGAGACAGGGCAGGAGAAGGAAGGAACGCGTTCCAAACTAATTTGTGGCATTGCATTTTTGGAAAATTCAGAGCAAATACTAAGAATCGTGAGGAAAATGGCTTATTTTTACGGATAAAATTGCAACCTCTGTCGGACTAATTGAGTTGTACAAGGCAGTTTCATAAGTTTCTTCGGAAAAAGGTTAAAAATGGGCAAAAAAGTAAATCTAAATTTTGCGCGGAATTACAAAATCGTCCCTTTTATACAAGAGAGAATTTCTCTTTATTTTCTCGGAATCTTAAAATCGTGTTAAAATTGAGAAGAAGGAATTCTCATTTTACTCGAAAGCACAAATTTGCTAAGGACATATCAATGGTTTCACACGAAATTTAGATCTTTCCGAATTTCGGATACCCTCAAAGAACGCAAAGATGTTTCCGAATTTCGGAAACCCCCGTTACTTATCCGAGGAAAAACGATTATTAACATCTAACTTGAAAGGTTTTCCGAATTTCGGAATCCAAGTTACTTATCCGAGGAAAAATGATTATTAACATCTAACTTAAGAGGTTTTCCGAATTTCGGAATCCAAGTTACTTATCCGAGGAAAAATGATTATTAACATCTAACTCCTTAATTAAATCATCAACCATAATAATAATAATAATAATAATAACAACGAATAATAATAATAATAATAAACGGAATCTTTTATTAATAACCAAGCTAACAATAATTATAATTTTCAATAACTATAAATTGATACTCAAATTTACTTAATTACTTAATTGATTAATTACTTAATTACTTAATTGATTACATCACATAGAGCAGTTTTCAATTGACTGTCGAAAGTAATTACACAATTGCTTTGGTTTTGCATTGCTACGCTTTGTGATTGGCTAAAAAATCTCGCGCCACTTTTTCGACCAATCAGAAGTAAAACCAAAACCAATCGTGACTTGCTCGCACGCGTTTTCCCGCGCTTGGCGCCCGCGACATGTAATTGCTTCGAGCTCTGATTGGTTTATTGGATTGTTTACGACTGCTGTGATTGGTCAGAGTAATTACTTTGGTTTTGGTTTTACGACACTCAATTGAAAACTGCTCTATCATCACATCTAACTTAAGAGATTTTCCGAATTTCGGATACCCCCGTTACTTATCCGAGGAAAAACGATTATTAATATCTAACTTAAAAGGTTTTCGGAATCCAAGTTACTTATCCGAGGAAAAACGATTATTAACATCTAACTTAAGAGGTTTTCCGAATTTCGGAATCCAAGTTACTTATCCGAGGAAAAATGATTATTAACATCTAACTTAAGAGGTTTTCCGAATTTAGGAATCCCAAGTTACTTATCCGAGGAAAAACGATTATTAACATCTAACTTAAAAGGTTTTCCGAATTTCGTAATCCAAGTTACTTATCCGAGGAAAAATGATTATTAACATCTAACTTAAGAGGTTTTCCGAATTTAGGAATCCCAAGTTACTTATCCGAGGAAAAATGATTATTAACATCTAACTTAAGAGGTTTTCCGAATTTCGGAATCCAAGTTACTTATCCGAGGAAAAATGATCATTAACATCTAACTTAAAGAGGTTTTCCGAATTTAGGAATCCCAAGTTACTTATCCGAGGAAAAACGATTATTAACATCTAACTTAAAAGGTTTTTCGAATTTCGGAATCCCAAGTTACTTATCCGAGGAAAAATGATTATTAACATCTAACTTAAGAGGTTTTCCGAATTTCGGATACCCCAACACTTACACGAGGAAAAATGATTATCAACATCTAACTGAGGAGGTTTTCCGAAGTTCGGAGACCCCCGTCACTTATCCGAGGAAAAATGATTATTATTTAACATCCAGCTTGACAGGTTTTCCGAACTTACTTATCAGAGCGGTTCAATACGGTTCACTGCGGTGAGCGGTAAGAGGCGGCTGTATTCACATGCTTGGTATAATAATTCACGACTTTTTTTTTTTTATTTTTTTTTTTATTTATTTATTTATTTATTTATTTATACAAAACATTTACGTAACAAGCAGATTTAAAAGGTTACAATACAAAGGAATACATGACAAGATGTTACAACAATACACTACACTAGACATTCCGAGACTGGGTTGGCATTGGCGATTTCAATTTTTGTTTATAGTCTGAAGCTGCACTAATCATTTAGTAACTCTATATAGTAGTTAACAATATATTTTAAATTATATAATACTTTTGTTTTATTTTACAGAGGGGAATTTTTCTAGATGAAATCTACAGTTTAATTTAACTACAAATTCCTCTAAAGATAGGTTTTTCTGTGCTAGTTTTTGGGTATAGAGGTAATATTTAGCAAAGAGGAGAGTACAGTTTAAGTTATTGGTAATCAGGTCAGTCTTGGAGGTGGAGCTCGTGCCGAAGAGAATTTCCGTTGGGGATAAGGAGAAAGAGGTGCCATTTTCTTTGTTAAACCACTTAATAACTTCCAAGAAAAACTCTTTAGACCAGTGACAATTTGAAAAAGTGTGAATAATGGAATCATTTTCGCGACAGTAAATGCAAAGCATATCATTTTTAATACCAAATAAATGCAGTTCTCTTTTTGTAACAACTATTCTGTGCAAAAGTTTGAAGTAAAATTCTCTCAGCTTGTTTTCTCTAGAAATATATTTTACACGACTAAAAAAAGAGTCAATCCGCACCATGTCTGGCTGTAAATCTCTCTCCCACTTTACGCTTGCCTTCAATACTTGCTTGTCCTTATTTATCAAAAGCCAGTAGTAATCCCTGTTTTTTAATTTAAGTAAATTTATGGTAGTATCCCGAGACAGCTGAAACTCGTATTCTGAAAGAAGAATAGTTTTATCTAGGCATTTTATCCTTGCCTTAATAATGAGGGTCTGAGGTATTGCAGATACAACTTGCATGTATGTTAGGAAATTACAACTGAGTTTGTATTTTCGGATGAACTCAGCATAAGGGAGAATTTTTCCATCCGCCTTCAACAGATCGTGGATAAAAATAATATTACTACTGAACCAGCTCCGATAAAAGATAGTTTGACTGTTAATTCGAATTTCTTTGTTATTATATAGAATCAATTCCTGATCGGATTCTGGATTATAAGATGCTTTAAGTTCAGAGAAATATAGTAAGATCTGCTTGTAGAAGTTCGGGAATTTTGCCTGCTCGAGGAACTTTTCATCATAGTTACAGTGCAACAGGAATTTTAAGCCACCATATTTATCAAAATAATAGTTTGGTATAACCTTCCAGGATTCACTGCCCATTTGGTCGTTTATTAAAAATCTCGAGATCCATGCCAATTTGAGTGATTTGGACATAGTTTCTATGCTAGGCGCACGTAGACCTCCATTGTCGTAGTCTTGAAACATGACTTTACGATTGATTTTGTCTTTCTTGTTTTTCCATATAAATTTAAATATCATAGAATTAACATCTTGAATGCATTTTTTAGGGATATCAAGAATCGAAGTAGAATGAACCAGCTGCGAAATGCCAAGGCTTTTAGTTATAAGACATCTTCCAAATAGTGTAAGGTTTCGGGACTGCCAGATGCCATGAATAGTATCTATTTTTTGAATTTTTTCTTTAAAATTGTATTGGTCATTTTTTTTTTCATCATAGGATATAAATATCCCTAAGGCTCTTATCGGCTCTTTTGGCCATTTGAATCCGAAAGGTGTTTCTTTGCAATACCTCCAGGGTCCCAACCACATTGCTTTTGTTTTTGATGGATTTAGTCGCAAACCTGATAGGTCACCGAAGTCATTCAATCGTACAATAGCTCTTTGCACGGTGTTCGTGTCCTTGCAAAAGAGAGTGGTATCATCAGCGAATTGGCCTATTTTAAATTCTTTCCGAAAGATAGTTATACCATGTATTTCCTTGTCTTGTCTAATCTTACAAGCTAGTAACTCAACTGCAAGAATGAATAAATAGGGGGACAAAGGGCAGCCTTGCCTCACTCCTCTTGATAGCTTAAAGTAGTTGGTACAAAAGCCGTTGTTTAAAACTGCACTTTCTGAATTTTTGTAAAGAGTGGTTATCCATCGTTTGATATTATCACCAAAATTAAATACCGTAATTGTCTTCTGGATGAAATCCCATTCAATAGTGTCAAACGCTTTACGAAAATCAAGTTGCAGAAGTAACCCCGGAATGTTTTGAAGTTTTGTTTGCTCAAGAATATCATTTATCTGCCTGACATTTTGACCTATATACCTCCCTTTTATGAAACCTGTTTGATCTGGATTAATTAAGAGCGTCAAAACGTTTTCTATTCTCCTGGCTACAATTTTGGACGCAATTTTGTAGTCCATATTAAGTAAAGTTATCGGTCGCCAGTTTGCGAGATCAGCTAGGTCTGAATCTTCCTTTGGGACTAGAGTAACTACACCTCGCTTTTGAGAGATTGACATTTCGCCTTCTTTAAATGCTGCGTTGAAACAATCGACTAAGTCTTGTCCCAACAAGTCAAAGAAACAGTTATAGAACTCCCAGGTAAATCCGACATCTCCGGGAGATTTTCCACTTGCGAACGTCCGCAAAACATCACTACATTCCTTAAGAGTGATTTCTCCCAGTTCGTCTTGTTCCGTATTTTGGAGTTTCGGTATTTCAAGATTTCTGACAAAATTTTCAAATAATCTGCTTTTATCCTCTACATGGTTTGACGTATATAAATCTCTATAAAAATTTTCAATTTCCAATAATATGTCTTCTTCTTTGGAAATGTTATCTCCATCTGGCCGTTTCAGTTCTTTAATTACTTTTCGGTTATAGTTTCGCTTTTCTAGATTAAAGAAATATTTTGTTGGTTTTTCACCTTGCTCAGTCCATCTAGCTTTAGAACGAAGAATTGAACCTTTTCCCTTGTTTTCATATAAGAAATGAAGTTCCTGTTTTAATCGAGTATATTCCCGTTGCTGAGTTTCGCTTGTATCATCTACATCGACATTTTGAGAGAGGAGATTGTCGAGCTCCTCTAATCGGTCCCCTAGGTCTTGTTCCTTTATACGAAGCTTTTTTTGTTTGTTTTTGGAATAAGGGATTGTAAGCGCTCTTATTTCCATTTTGATAAGTTCCCACTTTAACCTTTTGTCTTCCACATCCGAGTATTTATTTATTATGTTAGGATAATTTTCTTTTATAAGTTTTTTATATTCTTCATCTTCTACAAGAGAATTATTGAATTTCCATAGACCCGGTCCGCGTCTTTTTTTCGTAACAGTCAAACTAAGTTTTACTGCTTTGTGATCAGGAGCAATAGAGACTTTTGTACCTATGTGAGACACACATTTGATTAAGGATTGAGCAATAAGAAAGAAATCGATTCGCGAGCTGAGATTGAGTGCCTTGGACTCATAAGTGAAACTCAGTTTGCTCGGATTTTGTTTTCTATAGATGTCAACAAGCTCAAGTTCTCTCATCATTGATATAAGATTGTTTCGATAAGTATGTGGCTTCCACGCCGCGCCACCTATTTTGTCAATGGCATAAAGAACAACATTCCAGTCACCTCCTATAACTAGGTTTCCAATGTCAATGTTGGACATTAAATATTCATGTAAAAAATGCAAAAATTCATTCTGCTGTTGTAAATTGTTTGGAGCATAAATATTACATACAGATAAGTTGCCTGCTTCAGAAGCTATGTCCACTGAGACAATTCTCCCATTTTGGTCTTTGTTGAAGTTGTTAACCGTCAGACCATATAAGGGGTTAATTAAGATACAAACACCTCTGCTATGAATTGAGCCGTGTGAAAAGAAAATGTCACCTCCCCACTCACTCCTCCAAACTGTTTCATCACCTGGTTTTGAATAAATTTCTTGCAGAAAGTAAAATAAACAATTCTGATCTTTCAAAAACCTGAAAATACTTCTTCTTTTAACCTGATTTCTTAACCCTCTGACATTTAATGACATGACACTTAAATCACCCTGGTAGGCTATAGTGGCAAATATAGAGCTTAAAGCTAGGAAAAATGCAGCGAGAAATGGTACTCATTTGGTTTGATTGAATAAAAATTGAATTTTCCCCAGTGGATACAAAAAAACACACACATAAATACAAAAACATGGTACATATACTATGTGGTCGCAGCATTTTTAGCGCTATGGTACTGATTCGATGAGTTAGTATTGATCCATGCTCCCTGAAAAACGAAGTTTCCTAGAAAAAAAAAACTATTCTATGGCGATATATAAGTAGGTCAAAGCTGCAAAATAAGGTCGAAGATAAATCTGATCTCTATTATTACAAAACTAGGGTGCCATTTACATACAGTTTATCTGGCTCCGATGCGCTAAAGTAGGCCCTGCTTCCTTGCTTCTTAGCAGCTTTTAATTTTGGTAGCATTAAACGTCGTCTGTCGATGAGCTCCTTTGGCAGGTCCTCGTAGATTACGAAATTTGTTCCTTTCAGTTCCTTCGCGATTCACAATTTCTGATCCCATTGTAATGTCATCAGCAGAGTTCCACAATCATTCTTTTTCTTACTCCTCTATACCACTTGTTACTGGACAATTCTAATTATAAAGGATTCAGAAATTCTGATGCCCGGTCAATGAACTGAACAAAACTGGCTATTCACATCTAATTCTAAAAGGATTCAGAATTTCTAATTCCCATGTCACTTACATGTAACTGAACAAAAAGACTATTCTTAAAACTGAAAGGAATCCGAATTTCTGACCTCCTCATCACTTTACCCTTTCACTCCCAGAGTCAATTATGGAGACATGTACTGCAGTCCTAAGTTTTAAGTCTGTGGACGAAATCCTACATTGTATGTACAGCAGTACAGTACTTTCACATGATACAGTTACCATTTGGTTTCAATATTTTACAACATGAAATTTTGGATTTTTCTTGAATTTTGATATTTGTCACTCTTGGGAGTTAAAGAGTTAACTGAACAAAAACATGAGTGAAATTTGTGATCCTCGCAGTTTGCTATCAACTTAAGCAGTTGGAAAAACAACCTGACAAAATTCAGGCTTCTAATTAATTCTGAAAGGGATTCAGAATTTTTGTTGCCTCCATCACTTAAACAAACAAACCTAATAGGAAGATCTAGCCTGTTTCTGGATGTTTTCTTTGTATTTTGCTTTTTCCTCTGATGGTCACAAGGATCGCGGGAGATGCCACTGATCATCCTTCTTTGGGCATGATCAACATACTGTTATGCATGTTCATAAATGGTTGACCTCATTTGTAGTTCTGCTAGTAAGTGATTCCATTTCCTCAAAATCAGATATGGTATTGACCTTAAAATTACTCAAATTTAACACTTATTAATCAATAAAATTAATATTATGGTACATGTATTTCATGGCATTGAGTAGTGCAAAAAGCCAAGAATTCTCTAGTTCAACTGCCTTTTAAAAAAACTGTCTATTTAACAAGCTTATCCCACCTACATATATAATAATATGTACATGTAGGTCAACATACACAAATGTAGTCAATTTTGTTTTTAAAATTTCTAAATGGTGCTCACTCTTACAATGTGCATTTGTAGGGGTACAGGTGTAGCTAAGGTCAAAAAAGGTCAAAAAAGCTTAAACCTTTAACACAAACTAGGCATAACATTTGATTTATCTATTTAAGGGGAATATCTCAGTTATGTAGTAGGGGATTAAATGTCCTAACATTGAGGTCTAAATTTCGAGTTCCATTACGTGTAAATGACCGGTTGCCTTTTAAACTTATTCAAAAGAGACCATGGAGTTGAGAAAAGGAAGCTACACTGTGAAGTACATGTTTCGAGGGAACAGTGCCTTTTCCCTAGTGTCATGTATGTACTCCAACGGAACCTTTCATCCTGCGACAGGGCGATTAAGTTGCGTGCCTATGCTAGCCTGGTCTGTCCAATTGCGGAGTACGCAAGCGTTGCTTGGTCACCACATACCGCCAAAGTAGTTAGGGACGTTGGTGATTCGGGACCACCCCCAAAGACCCCTATGGAGCCTTAATTTAATGATTGCCACCGCCACCCACAGGTCCTCCTGCCAGTCGGCCCTGTGGGTGGCGGTGGCAATCATTAAATTAAGGCTCCATAGGGGTCTTTGGGGGTGGTCCCGAATGCACCAACGTCCCTAACTACTCACTGTGAATGCTGGTCCGGTACGAGACCACCGCCCCAGGGAGGTATTGCCAATTGAAGAAACCCAACCCCTGTGCATACCAACCCACATGGCAATGGCACAGCAGATCGATATGAACATGGCGGCCCAAGGTCTTTTCGAATACAGCTCTTGCAGATATTGTGGTTTAACCTTCGCTCAAGGTTATTCTCTTGCTGGGCATCAAAAATACGCCTGTAAGAATCTGCGAACAGAATCACGGCCGAAAGTGATTTGTCCCGGCTGTAATCGAAGATTTTGTCGACAAACGGTTTACAGACACTTAAGAAATGGTTGCCCTCCCGTGAAAAACAACCCTCGCGTTTTTATACAGCGAGAGGTTGTTCCAGATGTTTTTGCAAACATTAGCCCGCATGATCTTAATGCCTGGCTTGACGGGCAACAAAGACCAGATCGGGTCAGTCGCACGCCTCCCACCCCCTTCCAGTTCACCAGGCTGGTACAGATATCTCACACTCACCCGTGGTGGGAGCTTTTTCTCCTTCTCCCCAACTGGCCTAGCATATGGTGTCGCAGGCTTGGCAGAAACGGCTTTCTCTTTGATGGCAGCCTTTGGCTTCTTGCCAGTGAGTCTTGTTTCTTCATTGTTCAAGGCCGAGACAACATCTGGCAGTCTTTTGACCCAAGCAGTCGAACGGCCAGAGGGCATATTCATTTCAACGGCATACTGATAACCAAACAGCCTTTCAGCCAGGGTGCGATTGAATCTCTCCACAATTGCTTGGTCTCTGTGGATATCAACCCGCCCGCGACGAATGGTCGTTTTATTGTTTTCCATTGTCTTAGTCACAGCACCCATAAACTCTTTCCCAGGGTCAACTTGCAAGAGTTGCGGCCATTTCAAAGGCCCACGCCTGTAAATCTTCTGAAATGCCCTTGAGACTTCTTCAGACTCTTTCGAAGTCAGGGGCTCTGCTGCTTTGTAACGGCTAGCCACATCCACAAGGGTTAATGCGTATTTGTAAACCTTTCTCCCGTGTGGAAGTTTGTCGTGGGGTAGGAAGAGAAGATCTGCTTGATGCACTGCATTGGGCGATGAGACATCAAACTTGGGTCGAGGGATATGGCGTGGCGCTGGGAGGTAAACTTGCCAAAGGGCTTGTTTGACCAGCCATTTCTTTGCGACATCATCAGAGACCTTGGCCGCTGCAGCTAGCTTTTTGACAGCGGCAAGCCCTTTCCAATATCCTTTCGGGCTATAATAGATCTTAGATAGTTTCGACTCCATAGGGGTGCGCGTGGTATATACTTATGTATTGTGTTGTTTTGTTTAAAGAAAGCGATAAGCCGCATACCCACCCGCAAGCAGGGTGCCTCCAATGAACGCAAGTTCGCCATTCTTCTGTTGTGTACTGGGTTTGTAGAAGTCCGAGAACTGGGGCTCTTTGTTGTCTTTGATTTGTTTGTCTGGTTGCGTTTGGTGCATCTGGTTATACAAGACCAGGGCTTGGTCAGTGGTTTGGAAGTTTTTGCTAGCTTGGTGTTCCTTCCGATCGTTGGCTGCAATCCAGTCGAGGAGCTTGGTGCGGTCCTTCTGGTATTTGGCGTAAGCCGCTTGGTATTGTTCAAGGGCGTGGTCATGTCGGATTTTCTCATCCATTGCTGCCTTTCCGTTATCACCAGACAGATATTTTGCGAGATAATTGCCGCCCGTGGAAGCGGCCGCATTGAGAACAGCGCCAAGAGCCATTATTGCAATCGAAGCCATTGTGTATACATATGGTTTACAAGTTGTCTGGGAGGATTTTCTGGTCCTCGAGATATTTCTTCAGCGCGATGGTGCCAGCCATGACAGCTGTGAACTTGACATAATTCATCAAGCTTGCACTGGGGTCAGCGGTTAAGTTTTCCTTGATTGTCTTTTTCCCAATCCAACCAATACCAGCGACAAGGCCAGTGATTGTTGCGGCGTCGAGGATAGACTTCACAAGCTTGTTGTCAGACATGGTGTTTGTGCCCAGTATACATATGATTTTTATTTTTCTGACTCAGACTCGACCTCGGCATCTGCCTCGACCTCGGGTTCGGACTCGTGGCTCCTCGACTCGGGCTTGTGGCTCCTCGACCTCGTCCTCTGACTCAGACTCAGACTCAGACTCAGGCTCAGACTCAGGCTCGGGTCTGTTGTGCTTATTCAAGGCTAAACCGTAAACTGTATTCAAGGCGACTGAAGTAAATCCAAACCAAAGAAGAACCACACCTCCGATTGCAGCAGAATTCATCAAAGCTTGGAAAGGATTCATGGTGTCAGTATATATATGTTTTTTATTCCATATTTTTTATTCCTTGTCTTACAGGAATTCGAGATGGGGGTGTTGTTGGTGGTATTGCAGCGGGGGTGTTTTCTGGTGTGTTTGCTGGTGGTGTGTTTGATTTGCGCCCAAACCTTTGCATTATGGCTTCGCGCTGGTAATAAACACCAGCAGCAGAGACAATCAACCCACCAACCCCCAGAATATAAACGATTGAGTTGCTGTTGCTGTTGCTGTTGCTGTCACTTGTTGCGTCACTTGTTGCAGAATTGTTTTCGCTTGTTGAGGGTGCAGGCTTTTGTGCTTCAGCCTTTTTCTTTGCTTCCCGGGCCATGCGGTTGCGTTCTGCTAGCCTTTTGCCAGAAGCAACGTGGCCGGGGTTCTTTTCTGTTGAAGGTTTTGTTTTCGGGGCCTCAGAGGTAACACGGTCAGGTGTTGGAGTTGGAGTTGGAGTTGGAGTTTCTTCAGGGATCGTCTCGAGTGGTGTGGTCATCATGTATATATGTGATTTTTATTTTTAGATGTGCCCGGTTGCTGCCAGGTTGCTGCCAGGTTTCTTCAAGGTTGCTGAGAGGTCGCCACAGGTCCCAACCCAACTTCATCAAGTCCCTCAAGTGGATAGCCTTCACTGTCTCTGGTTGGATGTGTGGGTTGGGGCTGGGGTTCCAATTCTATCAAGTCAGTCTTGTGATCAGGCTCTCGTTCAAACTTGATGTGTTTTGTTGTGATGAGAGCAGCATTGGCAAGCGCCAGCCATCGTCCGCATCGCACGGCAATAGCCCCAGCAAGATTTGACAGCTCCTGGTTGATGATGTAGTCGTTCTTGAGTTCTTTCTGCAACTCCACCACATCCTCAACTGGGGCCACCATTCCAACGCCTTTGGAAATGAGCATGATGGTTGAATCAACTAGGGATTCGGTTGTCTTGTTGCCGATGTAGGCCTCGTACCGTTTGCAGTACTTGTCAACGTCCTTGTCTGACAACCTCTTGACATGATCATGTGTGAGCTGCACGCCGATAGCTTCTTTGGCCTTGCCAGTTGAAACAAGGATTGCCAGCTTCTCCCGTTTGGCAGTAATGTCATTGTCACCAACTAACCCTGTGGGAGGTGCGGCACCAGGGGTGGCCTCCAGCATCTGCATTACTTCGTTCAAGATGACCTGGTCTTCAGCTGCTTCTGCCATCAGGGTATACATATGTGTTTATTATTTTTCAATAATTCTCTTGATGTCTGGCAAAAGGGTTTCAAGCTCTCGTATAAGCCCCGCCATGGTGTCTGGCATAGAAGTCAACCGCAATGGATATCTGGCCAGAAGCATGAGACGCAGATCTTCCTCACCAGCGGCTTTGATAATTTTGTTTTGCGTATCAATGGTGTGTTTGTGCAATTCATCCAAAAGCTGTGAAAGCACAGTGAGCTTGTGTAGGCTGGTTGGCGCATTCGTGGTATATATGTGTGTTTAAATCTTGTACTCAATTCCATACGGGTGTCTCAAAGAGAAAACCAGGTGGGAGAACTTGCGGGATTTGAGCCTTGTGATAAACTCTTTGTACTCCTCGTGGGAGAGCTCGCCGGCATAATCTTCGAATATGGCTTTGGTTGTCTTGCTGGAGGGCGTGTAAAAGAGCACAATCGCTGCAATGTTGTCGCGATATGGCTTGGCAATGCTGGTGATCTGCTGGGTCAAGACCCACACGGATATGCCGTCATGCCTTGCGCTGAACCCCAGATTAACCAGCTGGCCCGTGCGGCCTTTGACATCTTTGGAGGCGGCGCAGTCGTCGAGAATGAATAAAGTGTTGGTGCATGTGAAAAAGAAGCTCGCCAGCCTCAACCAGTCTTCGATTTCATGCTGTTGGCAGACAATCACGAAGATGTGCGGATCGCGGTCCACGAAGCCATCGTATGTCTTGTTCTTAACAAATGTGGGGCAGAATAAAACGATGTAATCAAAACAACCCCTAAAGGGGCCTCGCAGTTGTGAGAGAAGATACTGTGTCTTGCCAGAGTTAGTGGGGCCCACGATTAGTGCATTGAATGGCAGCTTTCTTGGGTCCATAACCAACGCCTATATTAGTTGGTTTGCAAACTGGCGGGGAGAGGGCCTTTGCCAGAAGTCTTTGTATTTCATTGTGTGATAGATATCCGGTAGATGGTAGGGGAGCCGGCTTAGCATAGAAGTTGATCTTGTTTCTTGTGGCCATGGGGCTGGTGGGTATATATATGTGTTTACTTAGTACTGTACAGATTCCAGCTGCCTGCCCATGATGCTCATCTGTGCGTCTGAGAGGGTGAAGATGTGACAGAGTGCGTTCCCCGACCCTGTACCGTTTCGTTCGATCTCGAGTTGCACGCCATCCTGTGTGTTGACGAGTCGTTGGCCGCTGCCGTGCAGGGCTGTGTCCCCCATGGACCGCAGGTCAATCCAGAGGCCAAACTTGTTGCCTGTGAGATATTTGGTCAAGTTCATGTTAGGCCTGCCGTACGTGTGTTGGGAAAAATGCCGGGTTATCTCTCTCCACATATATGTACCACTGATGCCCTCATTGTAAAGCCTGTTTGGAACCCCATTTACGGTGACCTTCACTTTGGTGATGTCGGGATTGAAATAGTTCTCAGAGTCCCGGGCACCAGCTGTGTAGGGGTTGATGAACAGCAAGAGGATTCCCTTGAGAGACCGGCGCTGTGGGTTAACCCGAAGATTCAGACGAGTGTCACCACTTTTTGAGAATGGATGCACCCGATCTCGCATTACCAGGTCATAGGCGAACCCCTTGCCACTAGTGTAAGTGCTTGTTGCCTCGTCGGCCAGCTCCTTACTTCTGATCGTCTCATACTCCAGCTGGATGTTTTCCAACTTGTACACGAGCTTGCTTGTGTCTGAGCCTCGGACAACTTGGTTTGCGGGAGCGAGGGTTAGTTCGAAGACCAGATCGTTATACAGTGCTTGAGGATATATAACACCATGATCAGTTAAGATTTGGTGATCCAGCTTGATGTGATACTTATTCTTGTATATTGTCTCAAGCTTGTTCTCTGCATCCACGCCTGAGCTCTTTTTGTCGCTAGCACCAGAGCGGATCTTGCACAAATCCACACTCTGGATGCCCTCCATAAGCATATTTTCCCGCTCATCGGTTGATCTGAAGAGATCTTCGAAGATCTTGTAGATGTCGTATCCAACCGTGTCCTGGACAGTGGTGGCTACAAACTTTACAACGAGCCTGTCCACCAGGGCCCGAGAAACATTTTGCACGAGATAGTTGTTTGCATGACCGCCGGCTAGGCTGATGTTGAATACCAGGGCCAGCGAGCCGGACACAATGACATCGTGCTCGCCTAGCTTGGGCACCGAGACGTACAGTGTCTCACCGGGGTTGGCCTCAGAGAGGTTGAATGTGATGAACTTGACGGTTCGCTCTGCTTTCATGGCGCCCAGTGTCTTTTCCCTGTGAGATGGAAGTAGATTCGGTTGCACAGCCATTGGTATATATTTGTGTTTTTAAAATTCATATTTATATATCATCATGGCTGAAGGCGAATATGATCCAACTGAGACAACTGAGAAAACCCCTCTCTTCCCAAAAGGCACAGGGGATGATGATGATGATTACGATACCAACCCATGGGAGAGATATGGTATGACAGAAGATGAATACAACGAGACATTGGCCCAGGGCCCTCCAGACCCCGACCCCAACACCACGCAACCCTTTGAACCGGGCGATGCTTCCACCCCTGCTGGTGAACAAGTGCCTTTGGCCACAAGAACAAGACTCCCCCCAGAACAACAAGGCTCCCACACTGAAGAAACCTCTTTCATTACAGGGGATACTCAAGGCCGGCGAATGATGACCACGGATGATATGGCCTATGACGAGGTTAAGGGAGAGTTTACTCACGCAGACAGAGGTCAACTTAATTTTCGGTATGAGGCGAAACCAAAATCAGGTGGGGCCATCATCGAGGTAAAATATCATACAAGAGACAAATGGTATCCTCTTTACACAAAAAGCCGGGGGGCTTTCGAAAAAACTCTCAACCCTTCTCTTCCCAAAGAGATCCAAACTGCTCTCGGAAAGTCTGTGGATGAAGAGTTCAATGAGACAAATGCTGCATTTGAAGCAAAACAAAAAGAACGGGAAGAAAAAGAAAAGAAACTACAACAACAAAAAGAACAAAAAGAACAAATGGCTGCTGAAGCACAAAAAATTCGCCGCGAGATGGATGCCGACAGAAATAGAACCAAAGAGTATGAGGACCAGATTCAGGAACTGGAAGATGCACATGGGCCACTGGATAAGGAGGCAATACAAAGACTGAAAAATGAAAAGAGAGCTGTTGAAGCTAGACATCAAGACAAACGAAAAAAACTGGACAAGATGCAAAAAGCTGCCCAAGAAGCAGACAAACTACGAGAAGAAATCGAAAAAGACACGCTTGACGAAAGGGCTTTAATCCGCTGCTTAGAGGAACTTAGAGCAAAAAAGGACGCTATAAAACCACTGGACGAACTGAAACAGAATAAAGAAGAGCTTGAACGGCAGAACGAGGAGGACAAGCGCGTGATAGAGGCTGAGGACACTTCCCCCTCTGAAAGAGCAGCTGCTGAAGACCGGGTTGCTGGACGTGAAGAAGAGCTGACAAGGCTCAATACAGAAATTGAGTTGCGGGAAAGGAGCATGTCTTTGAGAGAGAGGGTCAGAGAAATCTTCAAGAAATACGGATGGACCCTGCAAGCGATTGTTCTGGCAGCTGGCATCACCATCAGCGCTGTTGTACTAGCCACCTTGAACGGCCTGGCAAAGGCCACCAAGGCTATTGGCAATGGTCTTAAAGAACTTGCCAAAAAAGCAGCCAGCACACTGCCTGGCCTCATTGGCTCAATTGTGAGCTTCATCTTCAAAGCGGCTGGGTCGGTCATCTCCTTTCTGGGCGAACACGCCTGGTTACTCATCTTTGCCGTGGTGGCCTTCCTTGTTGAAAGGATCACCAAGCGTTCGAAGTCTTGAACACTTATCTCAACCAAACGAAAAGCCCTGCCAAAGCAATCGCACCCACACCAACGACTGCCTTGGAGACGTGATGCTGGTCGGGCTGTGGTTCGGGTGCGGGGGTTGGTGTTGGCGTGGGCTGTGGTGTGGGTGTTGGGGTTGGGGCTGGTTGTGGTGTAGGTGTGGCGATGCCCTGTGCCTGTGTGGCCTAATCCAAGCAATTTCAGGATCTGTGTGTGGCTTTGGTGCCACATGGGTATAGGCGTTTGGAGGCGAATAAAAAGGAGGTGGGGGCCCGTAATTGTGACCGCCGATGTTTATACCAAGATTTGAATTAGGATTAAATCCACCAGGCCGTCTGCCAAACATGATTGTATATAATTATATTTAAAAATGTTTTCCTGTGTATATTTATGTTTTTCCAATAAACTTACATATACACACCATGGTTGTGCTTACAGTTACCACAACTTCGAACCCCTACACTCTGTACTTTGATCACGTGATCCAGAATGCACACTTCATCCGCCTCCTGTCTGCCTCGTTTTACAATTCGTGGCATAACTTGGCAGAAAAAGTGAAAATAGCCGCAGTCGTTTCTGGGGATAACCCAAAGACTACCACCATTGACATTGGCCCTGGGTTTGTTACTCCTAATATCCTTGCAGACATGATAAATGGTAAATTTAAAGAAAAGGGTATTGCTCTGCAGGCAAAACCATATGAACTTGGCGTTCTTTCTATTTTAAACCCAGGACAAAAATACATAATATGGGTTTCCCCAAATATCTCAAGATTGTTTCATATAGACATAAAAACATATCCTAATTTTACCATAAAAGGTTTCAAACTTCCAGGCACATACTTTGTCTACTGCGATCTGCTTGACAAAGAACAGAACCTTCTCAATGGTAAACCTTCAAGCTTATTGGCTCGTTTTGATGTAACCGGAAAACCTTTTGAGAAGATAAGTTACCAAGGGACCCAACATGGCGTCTGGCATATTGTCGATTGCCTTGATAAACATGTAAATGACATCACACTGTCGATCAGAGATGAAAAGGGCAACCTCGTTGACTTCAAAGGAATGCCCTGGGAATTTGAAATTGAAATAAAATAAACTTATATATACTCGCATCTGTCATGGTTGTGTTGACATTTGTCACGACTTCGAACCCTCACACGATCTATTTCGACCACCCACTGCCGAAACCGAGTTATATCCGGCTCCTGTCTGCCTCACTCACCAACTCGTGGTACAACTTGAAAGAAAGAGCAAAGATCTCAGCACCTCGCGGTGGTGGAGGGGTTACTGAAGTATTCGTAATGCCGGGGTTTTACACAGTGGATAACATTGTGAAAGATTTCCTTGAGATAAAAACGAATAGACCAGTTATTGATCTAACAGTTGATACAATCACAGCAGAAGGAATAATGTTAATTAAAAGTCCCAATAATATAACGTTTAGTAAAAATCTGATAGATTTTCTTGGTATAAGTGGTACCCCGTTTTGGAGTGCAACTGTCAAAGGGTTTACATCTCCAAGCACTTACTTTGTCCACTGCGACCTGGTTGACAAAGAACAGAACTTGCTCAATGGCAAACCTTCGAGTGTGTTGGCGCGCTTCGACATTCGTGGGAAATCATTTGAAAAGGTTCATTACCAACCAACACCACAGCATGTCTTGCGTGACGTCTCGTCTGGCGAATTTGTTAACTCTATCACACTGTCTGTGCAGGATAAAGATGACAACCTCTTCAACTTCAATGGCGCGCCATTGGAATTTGAAGTTGAGATAAATTAAAAAATCATATATATACCCCATGCCATGAGTTCTGCTAATGTGCTACCATCGGCCCCCGAATACAGCCATACACAAAAAATATACCCTGACCTTGGGATCACTCAAATTAATGCAGAAGACTTCCGGCTCAAAAAGATCTCTGACATGCTTAAAGAGCTGTCTGACGAAGCCGAGCATTACAGACAAGTCGCAAAGAAATATAAACGAACCCAATCATTGGTTCATTACTCGGCGGTTGGCCTTGGGTCGCTTTCTGTTAGGCTTTCATCAGGGGCCCTTGCAACTGCATTGACTGGGTTCGGAATTGTTGCAAGTCCAGCACTTGCGGGCATCGCGACCCTCTGTGGGCTGTCCTCTGTTGGCTTTACGGCTGCCAACAAGCGATTAGAGCGTAAAGTGACTAAACACGAGAAAATTTATACACTGGCCCTGGCTAAACGAAACTCTGTCTATGAACTGGTCTCAAAGGCTCTGGAAGACAAGATTATCAGTGATGCAGAATTCACCATAATTACTCGTGAGGTTGAAAAATATCACGAACTCAAAGCTGCAATCAGGGATGGTGTTAAGGCTAAAAAAAACGTTGGCACTCAAACACAAGCGCCAGACCTCGAGAAACTCAAAAACGAACTTCGCAAGGAAGTCAAACAAGAGTTTTAAAAAAAGATAAGTCTTCTCACCGCAGCCTCCAAATCCGATTTGAGAGATTAAATTCAGGTTTTAATCTACAAATCTTGAGGGAAAAATCCCGCCACACATAGACCAATAATGCCGAAGCGCCCCAAAAAAACTTTTTCAAAAAATAAATTCCGAAGCTCCCCACAAAAACTTTTTCAAAAAATAAATACCGAAGCGCCCCAGAAAAACTTTTTTCAACAAAGTTGGGGCGCTTCGGTATTTGTGGGGCGCTTCGGTATGTCCGAGAAGCTTCGAAAAGTCGTAATTTTCTAAATACAGCCTTTACACAACAATACCGGAAGTCACGGGAAACCCCCAATTGAAAAATTGTAATCTCTAAATATAGCCATGACTGAGTTTGGCGCACGGCTCAATGAACTTGACAAAGAACACAAATTTGCCATCCTTCGCTCGCTATACGGCAGCGATTACACAAAAGAAATACACCGCTTGTGCCTGCCGGAAAAACTTTATCAGTTATGCGAAGATGTGGGTTTGGCAGAGATTGGGCAGCAATATCTACAAAAACATTACAATGACATGGAGATTGAACGCTGGGACCGAAGACTCCTGTCTTGTTATGACTGTGGTGGCTCCTTTTTGTAATCAATCAATTCTTGTGAACTTTATTGTAAAAGATGCGGCCGTGTGGAAGTGCTCGATGATGCTCTGGCTTGTACACAGCAAAACAATTTCCACAGACCAAGTCATCGGTCGGGACGAAGTTACGTGTTTTGTTATGCCTTGAACGGGCTTATAAAAAAGCTCAAATATCTGCCTGTACAGTTGACTCTCGATCAAATCCATGAAACGAAACGTGTCTTCAAACAAATAGAAGGTCGGCTTCCGAGAATATCTTATACGTTTGTGATCTACAAAATCCTGAACATTATAACACCGCTTGAAGCCCCACAACGAGTGATTATAAATTACCTGAGACAAGAATGGATGTCTGATGCGGTGATAATCAAAAACGAATATTTATGGCATAATGCATTCAGAACTCTGGAGTAAGCATTGCCGCTTGCTTCATTAAAAAGGCTTCCAAAACGGCCTTGTCATCGCCTGTGTTTGGAGTTGTGGTAGAGTCATCGGTGTAAGTATAATTTCTGATTCTTCCTTTTAACTTTGATAGATTATCATGAAAACATTCAACAGACCTTTGGATTTCCCTCAAAAAATCTGGTTTTTTAAACTCCCAAATTTCAGTGAGATCGAGCAATTTCCAAGCGAACATTGCAACAGGTTTTGGCCCTTCTCTACGCGGGTTAGAGAACGCTTCTTTCATAGCGTTTAAACGTAGAAATTCAGCATTTTCGTCACGTTCTGTGAACGTCATTCTTATTTTGCCATATGTAACCAAAATCTCTTTAGTGGCAATTAAACCCATGGCATGTTCAAACAAAGCAATTGATTGTGTTGCACCAAGATCAATAAGTCCGGCTTGATTGTTCTTGATGTTTTGTTTGCTGAATAGATAACAGACCCCCCAGGCAAGAGTTGATTTATTTTTTGTCTTGTATGTTTTCCCGGCGTTTAGAAAAGAATTGTGAGCTAAACTTGGTTCAAGGTGGTTTAAAGAACACATTCTGAAATAACCGTCAACAAACAAGCCTTTGGAGACCATGTCACCACTCAAAGCAAGCCCTGTTTGTATCTGATCGCGATAATAGCTAGGGATTCTGTTCTTCGCTATTTTTCGCTTGAACGGACACTTGAATTCTAATAAATTTAATGTGTTATCTTTATTCATGAAATAACCGTCTGGGCTACAAGTGACCTTTCGATAAAGCGGATGCTCGCTTGATAGATTAAGAGAAATGCTGTGACCAAAAACGGAAACAGAATGTTTTTGTTCAAAATACTTGCGTATAATCGGCTCAAACATATTGCCCCAGGTACAAGCCGCATTGTTATGCATATGTGTTGGCTGAATTTTCTTCATGAGCAAGCTGTGCCGTGATTCAAACGGCGACGATCCTGTCAAGGCAGAGACTTCAGAAGCACCAATTGTATTTTGTCTGGCTGAGAGCCAGTCGGCGCACTTTTGTTTCAGACCAGTGTGTCTCGATTTGAGAAAGTTCATGAACTCTTGTGTTGTCGCCATCATTGGTATACGAAGGGTGAATGTTTTTTCAATTGGTGATAACCGCTCAACTCAGTTTGAAAAGCTGTGAGTGATGACTTGCCTTCGATGAAATCAGAAACAAAGCTCAAATCTCGGATCCTGGGTAAGGGGTTGAGAGCCTCCAAGCTTTTGTTTTTAAATGGTTCTTGTTCTTGCTCGTCAAGCCAGGCATTAAGATCATGCGGGCTAATGTTTGTAAAAACATCTCGAACAACCTCTCGCTGTATAAAAACTCGAGGGTTGTTTTACACGGGAGGGCAACCATTTCTTAAGTGTCTGTAAACCGTTTGTCGACAAAATCTTCGATTACAGCCGGGACAAATCACTTTCGGCCGTGATTCTGTTCGCAGATTCTTACAGGCGTATTTTTGATGCCCAGCAAGAGAATAACCTTGAGCGAAGGTTAAACCACAATATCTGCAAGAGCTGTATTCGAAAAGACCTTGGGCCGCCATGCTCATATCGATCTGCTGTGCCATTGCCATGTGGGTTGGTATGCACAGTGGTTGGGTTTCTTCAATTGGCAATACCTCCCTGGGGCGGTGGTCTCGTACCGGACCAGCATTCACAGTGAGTAGTTAGGGACGTTGGTGCATTCGGGACCACCCCCAAAGACCCCTATGGAGCCTTAATTTAATGATTGCCACCGCCACCCACAGGGCCGACTGGCAGGAGGACCTGTGGGTGGCGGTGGCAATCATTAAATTAAGGCTCCATAGGGGTCTTTGGGGGTGGTCCCGAATCACCAACGTCCCTAATTACTCGCCAAAGATATTTCTGTCATTGAGTCTATCCAACGGAGAGCTGCCCGCTTTGTCCTTAATGATTACTCTAGCAACAGTAGCATCTCTGCTATGTTAGCTGACCTGAACTGGCAATCGCCGTATCATCAATGATTTGTCGATGTTCTATAAGATAAATTCTAATTTTATGAATATCTCTTTCCCAGCCAAAATTAGTCTAGGTTTTCAGGGGACTAGGAGATCACGATTGTAAATTCATGCCCCCTTAGCTTTAGTAAATGCATATAAATATTCGTTCTTCCCTAAAACAATCCCGGTCTGGAACGGCCTTCCTTTTTCAGTGGTACATGCGTCATCTGTTAACGTTTTCAAAGCTACAATGTAGGATTGTGCTTAATTAGTGTTATTTTATTAGCTTTCTGTTCTTATCAGCTGCTTGTGTAATTTGTTATTCTAATCCACAGTATATTCAGTTCAATGTAAATTGTATTTGCTTAGCTAGCCGTTGACCAGCCATTGCCAGATTAGTGTACTAATGGCAATTACATGTATCTCAATTAAAGTTAAAGTTTATAAAGACTTTTTATACCAATAATGCAAATACCACTTACCACTTATCTTTGGCGAACTGTGTTTTGTTCTGGGGAGCTGTCGCTAAATATTCTTCGACGGCCAACAACGCTAGCAATTAACAAGCAAATCCAAATCTTCGATTCCCATCATGTGCCACTGGTGATCCGATTCATCCCGTTACACATGCAATCCGTTTTGATATTTTAATACGTTGGAGTAACTGCAGAATACCCTGCCACTTTAAAGCTGTACTCGCGGCTACGTGGCTTAAACTACATAGCCGCGTAGCCGCTGTTTCTAGAAGTGTTTTCGAGTGGCAGGGTATTCTGCAGTTAAGCCAAAACGTTTCTTTGTTTGGAAGCTTTCCATATTCGTGGATGAACATTTGATTGAATCTTCTTTTGCTGTGAGTGACAACACGTGTTTGAATGTTTGCTGTAGTGGTCTTCGCTTTTCTTTAAAACTCTTGAAAATTAATCACTTTCCTTACATGAAACAACCTGCAAAGTTTCTTCTGGCTTCTAACGCTTCAAAAGTGTCAAAATACATTGCATTTATTTACCGAAGCGACCATAAGTTCTTCGAGTTGACCGTTATACTTTTCAACAGCCCGCCATGTTGGTTGTTGAGCAAGCTAGTTTCCAGGGAAGCCGTGAGTTCGGAGCATGCGTATTGTGAGTTCTAACGTCACGTGAGGCTTTCGAGCCAATGGGAAAGTGGGGCGGAGTGCACATTCAGAAGATGTATTTTCTTGTGGCTACCTTTTTTTCCATCTGATTGAAGTTCTTTTCCAGTCAAAGTTCAATTGACGATGAACCGGGAACTTTTAAATGCACACGCACACGATATAACACTTGTCCTTTCATTCACAACGCGGATAAAATAACAGAACCCAAACGATCTATTAAAATCACTAATCGTTTTACATGCACCTCCGTAAATGTTATCTACTGCATAACCTGTACTTTTTACAAAAAGATATACATTGGCGAAACAGGGAGGAGACTGGGCGACCGTTTTCGTGAACATCTCCGAGACGTTGAAAAAAATGACAAAGACGCATCCAAACCAGTCGCGCGCCATTTTAATCTTACTAACCATTCTAAACAACACATGACAATCTGCGGCCTTTCCCTACACCAGGGTAACACAGAAAGCCGTAAAAACCTAGAACAAAAAATCATCTTTCAAATCGGCACTCTCAAACCCCCACGGAATCAACGAACGCTTTTCATTCAACTAATTTACATTTGTTTTTCACGTCACCAAACTTCCACCAATAGCGTAGCTCCACAGCTTACTATATAAAACCACACA